>JANUYF010000001.1:105066029-105353529 GCA_026167975.1 Phrynosoma blainvillii
TGGATGAAAATTAGCTGGATCATTTCTATTGTCCTTCTTGTATACAGGAATTATAATAGCAAGACCCCAATCTTTTGGTATTATAGCTGAACAGTCTATTACTGTAAAAGAGAAGATAATGCAGGAATCCACTAATCCAAGTCATTCTTTATTATCTCACAGGTAATAAAGTCAGCACTGGGAGCTTTCACAGGTTTAAGTTGTTCAATAAGATTCCTGATTTCTAAACTAGAGATTGGGGACCAATGAGGAACAGATGCTGAATCCAACTCCAGATCTACCTGGAAATTCTCTGTTTGAGCATACATATTTGCAAAATAGTCTTCCCAAATATTGGCTGGAATCTGAGATGTGGGACAGTAGATTTTTTTGAGAGAGATAATGTTACTGCCCTCCAAAAAAAGGGCAGAGTTATTTGAACTAGCAGCCACTATCAGGTTTTTCCAGGATGCCTGAGTAGCCCTCCTTTTTTTTTTTTTTTGACAGATTAGTTGTTTGTACTGTTTTTTCAATCTCATAAAATCTAATGCTGAGCATGAAGTGGGGTTTCCTTTGTATTGTATAAAGAGGTATTTTAAGGAATTCCAGGCCTCATGGCACTCTTGGTCAAACCAGTCATGCCTTGTGCTTGGTTCCTGCCTAGTTATGGTAGGTTGAGGAACAGTTAACAAGGACTAAATTGATTTTATCAGATTATTGAAACTGTCCAGTACATCATTATCTGACTTACCATCCACTATTGCTAGTTGGAGGAGCTTGACTGATTCCCTTCTAAAAAACTTAGTAAGTGCTGCTGATTTTAGGGATGTCCATTTGGCATGAATTGGGCCATAATCATCAGACAGTGTTACAACCTGACAGATAGGTAAGTACAAACTGTCATAAGCCTTCAAACACAATCTAGCAGAGAAGTGATAACTCTCTGGGTGACTGACAATTGCAAACTTAGACAGATAGGGAATTAAACTCTGAGAAATCCCCACATAATCTAATAGGGGAGGCCTGGTATCAGCCCAGTGAGCATACTTGGTGGGATAATTGTCACTTGTAGACCCATTCAGGATCACTAAATTCAGCCTTGTGAAGATTTGCACTAGGCACAGTCCTCTATAATCACTATATACATCCTTAGATTGATGGCACAAAATAGGGGGCATAATTACAGAAGATAAGGGCTGGCAGTTAAATTTGGCAAAAAGTAATATATCATTTGCTCCAGTTCTTGCATTAAAGTCTCCAGCTAGTATAATATGTGCTGTAGGTGATGTAGCCATTAGGTTTTCAACATAAGTATTCAATCTACCCATACATATTTTATTTTTGTACAGACTTGCAAAGGTGGGATATACACATTAATCAATAGTAAAAGGCTATTTTTGAATTGGAGCAAGATTGTCAGGGCATATTGATCTAAAGAAGATAAACTAGTTATTTGTGCCTGTAATTAGGTGGTTATTAGAATGCATAAGCCCACACAGAGGGGCTATGCAGATGGGCAGCTCTGGGCCGCCCCTGCTAGCCATGGATCGGAGGTGCAGCAACCACATGCCATGGCCCTGATCCTCCCTTTTGCCGCCCCTGAAAGAGAAGCAAAATGCTGCTCCTTTCAAGGACGGCAAAAGGCCACCCTAAGAGCCAGCGAGCAGCTCTTCAGTGCCCTTTCTGGTGCAGCACATCAAAACACTGCACTAGAAGGGTGTCCTGATGCTGTGTGCCATGTGTAACAGCACATGGCATCAGGACAGTGTCAACATGGGGTTGGAGCAGCCAGTGTGCGGCTGCCCCACCCCATCTCTGCCTCCAGGCTGGCCGTTTGGGCCGGTCTGCAGAGGCCCAGAGTCTCCCACGGCTCTTACCTGGTGCAGCATTGAGAGCAATTGTCTTATACCCTTCTACATATAAATCTTCCACATACCAAGTTTCTTGAAGAAAAATAATATCATAACTAGAGATAAAGGACATGAATGAAGGGTCTCTGCTTCTGGGTTTCCACCCTGCAATATTACAGGAGATGAGGGACACAAAGGTAGGATTTGTTGAATGTCTGGCACAGTTGTTGGAGCTGATAGTTCCTGAGAAATACTAAGATCATTGAATTTCATATCTCCTGGGCATTCAGTTACTATACTGGAGCAATTAAGGTCAATTAACTGTATATCTTTAGATGTAGCTGGAGTAACACCCTGTAAGTGCTGGCCTGCACTCTCTGCATTTTGTAATACTAAATTCTTGTCTCCCATGTTTGTAATCAGATCGACTGAATCTCTAACTTGTTGCTTAAACATTCTAACAGTTGGACTACATGAACTAGAACACCTTCTTTTTTTTGTTTTTAGATAGAGTTGAACATTCAGGAGACATAAGTGTCAAAGGTTCTGCTTAGGGGCAACTAGAAGGTAACGGAGTTAATAGACTCCATTGCAGTAGTCACTGATTGCAACACTGATTTAACTGTCTCTAATTCGCACAGTATAAGTTGTTGTTCCTCAAGGGAAAAAGTTCCAAACATCTGAGTGAGTACTTCTTCATCTTCCAAAAATTGTTCTGATGTCTGTATCCTTCTCTTAATTGCATCAATGATGTTGTAATTCTGATGAACATTTTCTTGACTTGTAGCAGTCTGCTGAGTGGAAAATTGTTGATTAAGATTTTGGAGCTTAAGGCAGCCTCCCTTATGGGTTTGTCTTCCTTCCCAAAATTTATCAATGGTTGAACATTATTATTATGAAAAACACGAGTAGGAATAATTAAGAATTTCCTTAGCGATCTTCTATTTTTAAGGATCATGGTGGGAAGAGTAGAATGCTTAAATAGCAATATAATTCTTTCAAAACTATTCCATCTAGGTAGCCAGGATATTTCTATGAATTCATTACTGTGAAACCTTTGATGGAAAAGTTGTCAAAGTGAGTAAAGTACTATTCGCCTGTTGTACCACCTGCTCCTATTAAAGGGGGGTAGTTGCAACCTGAAGCAAGATCCTATTCTGCTGTAGAATTAACTTATTTCTATTAGCTGTCCTACATGATGTATCTTGAGCAACATGCAAAGGATGAGAATGTTTTGGTTCAGCAGAGTTAGCAGTTAATTCCATGGGTGGTTTTGTTTTTCACTTGCCCACAATGTCTTTAAGTTCATCTATTTTCTGATTAATGCTCAGTAATTGCTCAAACATTGCAATGACTGTTTTGACAGTTATCAGGTAATTCTTAGCCACCAGATCCAGATCGACATTTGTTTCTCTTGTTGTTGTTTTTAAAAAATACTCGCTCCTCTAACATCTGTGGAACCCTCCTCCTCAGTGGAAGGGTGATCATCCACCTCCCAATCAGATGAAGCATAGGATTTATCAGAGGAATTTATGAGGAGGGGAGAAAATGAAGGAGAGATGAGAATTTATTCACTGTATATGTTGAAATAAATCCTCCAATCTTAGTTGTCTGAAGGTTGCTGCAGCCTTTGTAATTTCTATGAGCCTGGATTTTTCTTCCTGTTCCTTCTCAGACTTCTTCCCTCTTTTAAACTTCATGTTATTTTTTCCCTTTAAGATCTTCCTCTTCCTCTTTAAATTCTTTTTCATCCCTGCTTTATTGATTACTTTGTTATCATCTTCAGCACTCATTGTCTACGATAGTCCAGACAAAGTTTAGTGGAAGGAATGAGTCTCAGAGGGCTCTACAACTGATGCTCAATCTGCATGCAACTGCTGATATTGGGGGTGGAAGGTAGCTTTTAAGGGTCTTCAGCACCTGTTGTGATACCCCTGGGCCACATCGCTCAGCTGTTGCTACTGCTACTTACTCAGTGGAAGGAGGAAAGGAATTCAGCTTCTTGGCTTGTCTTCCTTAATTAATTCACTGCCTGTTGCTCCAGAGGGGTGGGGGGGGGGCAGCTCAGTGGTCTAATAATAAACTCAAAACACTCATACATAGATATTAAACTCAGGCTTCTTCAAAGTCCACGCTCCATGCTCCATTCAGGAGTAAACAAATTCTCCTCCAAAGGGATTAGACCTAATTGCTTGTATCCCTCCTTTCACAGGCAGAAATGCTGGAGTTTTTATAGAGCAGGCTGTGTCTGGGCGCGGCAGAGCTCCACTTCTCTCATAGGCAGAAATGCTGAGTTTTTATACAGCAGGCTGAGTCTGGGCATGGCAGGGCTCCACTCCTCTCACAGGCAGAAATGCTGGAGTTTTTATACAGCAGGCTGAGTCTGGGCATGGCAGAGCTCCACTCCACCTCTTTCTCACTCCTGCTTTATAACTATTGGGGATTCCATAGTGTAGTGGAACCAGGTCTTGTAACATCTACATGGTAGGACATTTGCATCAGAAGAAATAATGAGAAGCTTTGCTTTTTCTACAGAGCTTAGCTGCAATTCTCACATCAGCTGGAGCAGGAGATTTCTGACGAACAGCATATTGTTGCGAGCTATCTCTACAATTGTGTAAAGTATTTTGGGATAGCTTAACCTTGAATGGGGATTAACTATGAATCAGAAATATGAATGACCTGACTTAGTGCAGCTGCTTGTATTTCTTGGTTCTGTGTTGGGGTTATGACTTCATTTTCAGATATACTATTACCTCACCAAGTGCATGATCTCTTCTGGTATAGGATTGCTAATGAAGAATGGAAGGTGAAATTAAGGAACTGAAGTACTTTATCTGAAAAGGCATGGCAACATCATTCTTTTGTCCAGGGATACCGAAATGTATTACACAATATGTCTATGGACTCATACCTTCTTTTTGTTACATGTGAAACTCTACACAGGCTTTTTCAATCACAACTTGATTACATTTTTATAGACCCAGCAAGGGGAAAATAAAGTTGCCTGGGACTTTAGAATAAGCCAGCATTGACAGTTTACAGGTGGCTAGACATTTTATGAAAGATAGCATGTGATCAAGCAATGAAATTTCATTTCTGTGAAGATTTATAAATCCCTCACACGTGCTATCTAAGATTTAACTTGCCCTGGTTTATAGGAGTTTAGCTGAGAAATCATAACAATCTTTTAATATAGTTTTCCATCAGGTATTGATTAAACAAAAGGCCCATAAAATAGTTCAAAAATTGCACACAATGATAACATAACTTGGGCAATGAGGCTTGAAAACACAGACTCTCTCTAGTTGTCTGCTTCAATTGATCATTTCAATCTGATCAGAATTATTTTCTGGGTTTTTAAGAGTAGGAAGTATCTCTGATTTTAATCAGTCTAGAGTGATTAGCATTCTCCATAGTGAATATGGGGAACATCCAAAGTATGGATCATATGGCTTCTTGTGCTGTGTCAAGGATGATAGTAGTTATGGACTTTATCAAGTACTGTGGGGAAAAATGTAGAGATGGTTTCAGCTGATATTTCATTGTTTTACTTGAGTATTGAAACATATTGATCATAAGAAGATCTGTCAAACTGCCATGTTGAATGGGAACATGTAGTCAGCAACTTGTGGTCAATCAGTGATCCAGCAGTACACCCTGTAATGCCAATAGCTATCTAGTTTTATTAGTCACATGTATTTGTCAGGTAGTAATAATACAGTTGGCTCTTGCTATCCTCTGGGGTTTGGTTGCAGGACACACATAACCCCCCCCCCCCCCCCCCCCGGATATCAAAATCTGTGGATGTCTGTTTTATACAGTGGCATAACAAAATGGTGTCTCTTATATAAGATAATAAAATCAAGACATTCTTTTTGTAATTTATATATATATTGGAATATTTTCAAGCAGTGAATGGTTGAATCCATGGATTAAAAAATGCATGGATATGGAGGGCGGGCTGTAGTAGTAGGGAGCCAGCATGGTGCAGTAGTTCGACCAGGAGTCTAATGACTCTGAAGATCAGGGTTTAATTCCCTGCTCGGTCATGGAAACCCATTACCACTCTCAGCCCCACAAAACCCCATGGTTACTATAAGTCAGAAATGACTTGAAGGCACACAACAACCACAATAGTAGTAGTAGTAGAAGTAGTGCTATGGGCCTATTAACTTGAATTTCATAGATTTTTCTTAGGCAAGGAATGCCTCTGCCCTTCTCTGAAATACAGCCTACAACAACTGACATGCCTTGTTGCCCCTCTTCCTAGTACTAACCAGGTCTGACCCTGCTTAGCTCCAGAAGGAAGATAGGGCCTTTGCAGACTGCCAGAAATAGTGCAAATTGAGTCTACTTTAAGAGTTAGGATTAGTGCTAGGGAGTCATGGGAATTGTTTTTTTCTGAGACATTGAGCCTTCTCTGTCAGAGAGCTCTGGTGCCACAATAAAATACAGTTCCTATGATTCCCTAACCCTAACCCTTAAAATGGACTCAATTTGCACTATTTCTGGCAGTCTGCAAAGGCCCATAGTTTCTCTGTGCTAAGGAAATACATAGTCTATGGGAAGGCAACTTGGGCCCCTCCAGATGTTGGAAGAGTACAATTTATATCAGCCCTAGCTAGTATAATCAGTGATGAGGGATGATGAGAGCCACAATTCAACAATATCTGATTGATTACAGAAAACATTCAGGGGTAGATGTGTTGGCGATTTAGCAAATTCAAACAAAAATCCATCAGTGATACCTTTATTGGTCAACCAAAATGCACAATATACTTGTTGCAAGCTTTCCATGGGCTTCTTCATCAGGCAAGATGTTACAAACCAAACAGGAGAAAAACGATTGGAGATGTTAGTCAGATGCCTACATGTTGTTTCAGTCTTTAGTTAAGATGGTATAAGGTGGTGAGGATATCTTTTGTAGGCAGGATTCTCCTCCTTCTGGCCCTGTGGCTATAGGGAGATTTACGAAGTCCAGGAAATTTAAAATCCATTTGTCTCTCAACAGGGACCCCTCTTTTGCAATCCAATATGTCTCCAATCCAGTGAGGCCACAGGCCTCTTTGTAGTAGAGAACAATGGATTCCTCAAGAAGTCTCCATGTGTTTGCATCAGGAATATTTTGGTGGCTATAGAGGTAAAACATGTGAATTCAGTCCAAATTTAAGAGGAAAAAATTGTTTTACCTTGATTAAAGTTCTCAGTCCACAGGCTATTCTTCCTGGTTCCCCTGTTGCAGCTACAATGCAGTATTTCACAATACAGAAAACATTCAGGGGTAGCTGTGTTGACCATTTAGCAAATTCAAACAAAAATCCATCAGTTTCTTAGGGTTGCTATAAGTCTGAAACAAGTTGAAGACACACAGCAGCAACAAATAACAATTATATTTCTGATGCCTGCAAAGTACTTAGATGCTCTTTACATTTGTGATTTTAAAATGTAACTCTTTATTTTCATGTTACTCAAAAGTAACTAAGGGCCTCTAGAGACAGGTGGCCATGGGCCACCCTGAGAAGCCAAGGATTGGGACCGAGGCTGCCCCACGCCTCGGCCCCCATCCACCCTTATGGCCCCTCTGAAAAGGAGCACCAGAAGAGGCACTGGGCACCTCTTTCACGCTCCTTCCATCTCAGCATGTCCAGACACTGAGCTGGAAGGATGTCATTGGAGCACTCGCCATGTGCAATGGTGAGGGCTCCGATGACATCCTCGAAAAGGGGTTGGGGTGCCTGGCATCTGGCTGCCCCTCCTCTTCTCTGGCACCAAGACAGTGCTTTGCACCGTCTGCATCCCCCCTAATAGTATGATTCTAACTCAAAGAGACACCAGCAGAAGACTTTTAGTATTAGAATAAGCCTTTTAAGGTGGCAAAAATACCCTTTTGCTGACTGGCTAATCTCAGAGTTTTGACAGAAGAGGCAAAAACCTGATAGAAGAAGAGCCAAAAATGGAGCAGAGAAGGAGTGAAGGAGGGACAAAATGGGTTACTCTAAATGCAAACCTCCTGGGTCCCAGGGACACAGCTGAACATTGAAACAAAATAGGACATAACAAGGGCAGTCCTACATAATTTCCAGCTCTGTTGTCTGGGAGTAGTTTGGACTCAGCACAGTTCAGCTTACCCAGTGTTTTCTCAGCTGCCCCTTCACCATTTTAATAATAATAATAATAATAATAATAATAATAATAATAATTTTTATTTATATCCCGCCCCTCTGCCAGGCAATCGGGGCAGCGTACAACATTTCAAAACATGAAAACAAATAAATCAATTCAAATCCCATTCCTCCTTCCCACACCCACCCATCCCCCCAAAACCAATCAAACTAATCAAATTAAATAACAATAATTAAACAATTAAACAATAAACAATTAACCAATAATTTAAAACCCGCCGGCATTCTCCCCAGTTCCATGCCATCCACAACTGCTCCCGACTGCCCCAGGTGATGGCAAGGGGCAAGAGAGTCCTTCAGGGGCCTGAGTCCTCCAAGAGCACCAGAGCGCCGCGTATAGGCAGTATTTCTCTTCCAGGGCTGCCCACTGTTTTTAAAAGACAATATCTGAACGATAAAATGGGCTAGCTTGCCAACAAAACACACTCTAATCACCATTTTATTGCCCTAACACCCACAACAGAGCAGGAAGCATCAGGAGCACAAGACAGAGCCTCCTATGTGATATTTCTCATCTATTTATTGAGGCCCCACCCCATAACTAGACAAGTAACTAAAAGTTACAGTTATACCCCCTGAAGGAGCAAAGTTAGCCCTCTATAAATTATAATTGTAATGTAATGTGGGGATGCATCTACACTGTAGAAATAATGTAGTTTGACACCACTTTAAGTGATGTAGCTCCATTCTATGGAATCCTGGGATTTGTAGTTTTACAAGATCTTTAGACTTTTCTGCCCAAGCATGCTGTTGCCTCACTGAGGGGGGATGCAGACGGGCGGCTGTGGGCCACCCTGGGAAGTGGTAGATTGAGGCTGAGGCTTCCCCATGCCTCGGCCCTGATCCTCTCTTTCGCCGCCTGGGAAAGGAGCGCTAAAATAGCGCTCCTTCCACAAGCTGTGAAAGGGATGCTTGAAGAGCCCATCCCTTCTGGCTCAGCATGTCTGGATGCTGAGCCAGAAGGATGTCATCGGAGCGCCCGTCATGTGGAAGGGTGGGTGCTCCGATGACATCCTCATGAAGGGGATGGGGCACCCAGCGTCTGGCTGCCCCTCCCCTTCCTTGGCTTGAAGACAGTGCAAAGCGCTGTCTGCAAAGCCCCCAAATTACAGATCCCAATGTTCTGGGATAGAGCCATGGCAGTTAAAATGGTGTCAAACTGCATTATTTTTACAGTGTAGCTGCACTCTTAATATCTTCATTATTGGAAAAAGGAGCTAATTGCAACTAACTAGCTATTTCTTTTAATCTTTGTCTAGAGTAAATATTATTTTGGTCTAATCCAGCAGGCTTTATGTTCTTTTGACACAAGAATGCTTCACTATTCAAATTAGAGTGGGCAGACTTGTTGGACCTATACACACCTTTCCTTGAGCATCTTCCTGCCTTGATTCTGCTTGCACCATCTCCACTATCTGTGATCTCTTCTCCTTTTTCCAAAGAAAGAGAAAGTATCACATTGAGGAAGAAGAATCAGGTAGGAAATGGTCTTCTGGAGGTAAATGATGCTATGAACAGCTTTCCCCATTGGTGATGATGTCCAATCCCATCCCAGTCATGGAACATCATTTCATGCTGGACTGAAGCCCAACAAATCTTTCCCAGATTTTCCAGAACACATCAGTATGTATATGTCTCTTTCCCCAGTGTAGGCCTTTCTCATCCTGAAAGAAGTGGAGGAGAAGATTATCAAGAAAGACTGGCTAGCCATGGTGTCCTATGAGTATTACAGTGGAATGTTCTGTAAATTTCCTTCAATGCCTCTGTAGTTTGCTCTAGCAAATACCTGAGGAGTACAATTGATTTTTGGATTATCACCCATGCCAAGAAGCAACACACTTTAATAGATAAATATTTGTATGGTAAGCGTGTATCTTAAGACTTAAGGCATTAAGGGACAACAATGAATTGAACAATGAATTTCCTGGTGATGTCCTGCTGTAAAATTCTACATTCTTTTTTCTCAATGGTTTTTCTTACATAGGATTTTAACTGAATTATCAAATCAATGCAAACCTTGAATCAGTGGTCTTCTTTGCTTACTTTACTTGATTCATGGAACAATTCATAAATACCCATGTTCAATAACCAGTTAATATTGGCAAATCAGCTACATTGAGGGGAATTTGGCAGTACTAGAAGATCAGACACTAATATGAACTATAGTCTGTTAAAGTGCTTATGAGCTGATGTTATTGTCTCTGAAACTGCAAAATTTTAAGGAAATCACACAGTCTTCCAATTTTACTTCTTTCAGGCAGCACCAGGTTGGGCGCATTTCTTTTTTAGAAGGGCCTCAGCTCTGCATCCATGTCATGAGGAAAATATGCTTTAATTTCTGCAGTTAGAAACCCAATCTTTTCCCAAATGTCCTTGGATGGAGTCACTGAGAGGATTTATTGCTTAAGGCTAAATCACACAATAGCATTGCTTTTGAAATTCAAATTTTGGGCCTAAGCAGACTGCCAGAAATAGTGCACATTAAATTGAGGCACTGCCCTGGCTCAGTCCTGGGGAATCATGGGAACTGTAATTTATTGTGGCACCAGAGCTCTCTGACAGAGAAGGCTCAATGTCCCAGAAAAAAATACAGTTCCCATGATTCCCTAGCACTGAGCCAGGGCAGTGCCTCAATTTAATGTGCACTATTTCTGGCAGTCTGCTTAGGCCTATAGTTGACCCTCAACTTTCTCAGTGGTATGGGTGCAGTACCCCTGTAAAAGTGG
This sequence comes from Phrynosoma blainvillii, assembly GCA_026167975.1. Lineage (NCBI taxonomy): Eukaryota > Metazoa > Chordata > Lepidosauria > Squamata > Phrynosomatidae > Phrynosoma > Phrynosoma blainvillii. Next base: position 105,076,770 of record JANUYF010000001.1, read on the forward strand.
AAAAAATATTAATATATGTAGCCCCCCAATCATAAACAATATTTAACACAAAAAGTACTTGTATGCTGAGAGTGCATTCCCTTACTGACTCACTCATGTGATCAGTTGAGGGGGAAGGGGATGGGATGGGAGGAGGAAAAAGAAAGGGGATACCCATCTCATCCCCTTCCCCATGCGAGTGAGTGGGTGAGAGAGGGCATATGAATGACATTCCTCCTTGTGCTCCTTGTCACATCAACTCCCCCCCATCCCACCCAAGTGAGCAATCGAGTGAGCGAGGAAATGCGCACGTGGCCAATTGGATTTCCTCCCAGCAACACTGATGTTACCAAAGTCTCTGTAAAAATTGCCATAGGGTGGCAGTGGAGGAGCCAGCAAATAATGTAATCCATGAATAATCAAATCTGCGAATGCTTAACCCACAAATATGGAGGGACAACTGTATAACCTTCTCTCAACAGCAGCTCATTAGCAAGGAATCTCCATATTAACACTCCTCCCATGCTATGTAATATATTCTTGCATAGAGTTAATTTTGGCATTTTTATTCAGCCTTTCACAATCTCTAGGACTTACTATTATCATATACTTCACAACAGCAAACATATCAATAGGACTAAAAACATCTGGTAGACACTAGCAGATGAGATTATGTTAAATCCATGATGTGGCAACTGTATTCGTTATAATACGGTTATTAGTTATATGTAAGGTGGGCTACAACTGAAGTTTTAACTAGTTTTAATTAGTTGGCTGCTATTTTTAATTAATAATTTTAAAACTTGTGTTTTTAATTTTTCCCTATGTTTTAATTAGGTCTGTGGAAAAAAATTCTAATATGATTCTAATCTCCACTTGATGCTTTGGGAAACAATCTCCTATGGCTCACACTAACTTGGAGCCAGTCCTCTTTGACCTAGACTCTACCTGAGCTGAAATCCAGGAATCTGAAGTTTCATGCCTCTACGGTTGCCATAATTCTCTTCCACAAAACTGGGATCACATATAGGACCAAATGTGGGACATTCAAGAAAAATGGAGGACACAACCAACTAAAAACCAAAAACATTACTAAAATAAAAAATAATATAACATTAAATATAAATTTAATAAATCATTAATATAAATATCATGTAAACCTTGGGGCTGGATCTTCTTGGGGCTGGGATCTCCTGGATTCTCCTGGGGCTTGGCCAGCTGTCTGAGCCCCGCATAGCCATTTCAGGAAGGCCTCCCTGTGGCATGCACTCCTGCCACCAATCACCTTTAGCACTGACTTTTTGGATGGCAGTCCTGTGGGAACTCGTTACTCCACCCCTGCCACCAAAGTATGTATATAATGTATACTATTCTTTGTATGATGTCCCACACCAAAACTTTAAAATGCTAGTAGCATGGTTTGTTCAGAAAATGTAGGCCAAGCAATGTTTAAATAAGAACAAAAGTTTATTTTTTGCAGCAAGACCTCCCTGACCCTGGTGCAGCCTCACAGGGCCTCAGCTGACTGGGCAAGCAAGACCCATCCAGGGCAAGGCCTCCCTAGCATGGCTCTGTGGAGCCTTGGCCAGCTGGCCAAGCTGCAAGGAGATCCAGGGCAGTGAGGCCTTCCTGCTGCAACTGCGTGGGGCCTCTAAATTGGACAGGGTAAATTGGACTGTTTTCTAGGACATTGAATCGGAGTCCAAATCTGGTTTTGTGTTCAGTGCATTCCTAATTAGTTACATGATTATGTAATGGTGTGGCCCAGTATAATGGCACTTAAAATATATAAAATAAGGTGATTTATAATAAAACAAGAAATGAACATACAATATATAAAGCCAGAAAAAAAATCCTAGAGAAGTCCATAAACAATGAAGATGTTGACACCTGAGAAAACTTAATTATCATGCATTTACTTTAGAATGTATTTTGTTCCCATTCATCTGGTATTAGTCAGGAAGCCATTTATTTCTGTCTTCTTCCATCAACACATAGGATTTTTATTATTAATATAAATATGAATGATATTAGAGACAGCTCCAAGCTTAATTACCTAATTGGTTCACCATAGTTGCAATTGGGAATGCTAATTAAGCATTGGTTGAGCTTTACAGTTGAAGAAAAAAATCAAATTGTTATAGAAATCTCTTTGGCTTTCATTCTAATAGGCATTAAGACTTGCATTGTGCACTTGCATTTATTACATTCCAACACGTTTTACCATCTTAATGATATTATTAGCCTCTCTGCATAAAGTAAATGCTCTTCAAGGCTTTATGAATTATTCTTTAAGTATCTGATAATGCGCTTAAATGGGCAACACTCTATAGGAGAAATGAGAATCAATACTAGAGTCTAAGGAGATCTCCTATAACTATACACATTTAGATTTTAAAATTGAATTATCTTAGGCTATTTCCTTTGTGCAACCCATTCCTGTTGCCTTTCATCATGCATGTAAAATGAAATAATTACAATCCATAACACTGAATTAAATTTAACACAGATCTTATCCCAAGAACATGATGAAAAATAAGCTTCAAATCCAGCACCTTTTCAACCCTAGGGTGAATGGAAGAATGTTGCTTGTTGCCCCATTGTTTTCTATCAGATGAATGGTTTTACAGTTTGGGTGACCCTTTGAAGCAGACTTCGGTAGTGCAGTAAAGAGAAGGGAAAGTGCTTCTGCAGAAGGAGAAGTCCAGTTAATGTTGTATATTACTCGATAGAGGTAAGAAGCAGATGTGTTTTCTCTCTTCTACTACTGCTCCATAAACTTGTGGTGACGGAAACTGGTGCCACTAACATCTGGCAAAGTTCAGAAGAGAATTTGAAACTGAATGGCTACATAAAAATTGATTCCATGTTGTAATTAATTCCCTTTCCCCATTATAAACTCGGAACTACATGACATTACCTCTGTATCTTAACAGGATATCATTTCATTCCTGAAATTTCTCAGTTTATCTTCTCAGTTTTATAGTTAAGGGAGTAGAATTCAAAGACATAGCCATGCTGGTCTGGAAAATCAGTATACAAAGTGAGCTTGTAGTATCTTTAACTGAAAGAAAGAAGCTGGTAGCATGAGCTTTCCTAGAGTTGAGCCTGCTTCCTCAGATGCATGGAGTGGAGTGGAGGTCATGCACCTGACGACGTAGACTCAAGTCTACAAAAGCTCATGTTACGAGCTTCTTTCTTTCAGTTACAAAATCATACAACACTATTATAGTGCTATTATTCAACTTTAACTGAGAGGGGATAACATGGAGTAACCATTGCTTTCTGCTTTTGTATTCCTGTTTGCTCAGTTCAATTTGCCTAGACAAAGGGAGTTAGAGCTGCTTTGAAAAGAGTCCTTTACCTTTCACCTACTTTCATTTCTCAGTTAAGAAGTAACAACCTACTTTTGTTTCTCAGTTAGGAAGCAACACCATATAAGGAGTTAGGAAGTTGGTGCATGGTCTGTAGTATATAGCTAATCAGGAGTTGCGTGATTACCTCGTGGACAGTGCATGCTACCAATTAGATGCTGACACAGTAGATGCTTGTAACCAATCAGTTTGAACCTGCGATAAGTAATTGTATAAAGGTTTTGGGGAACAATAGGTGGATGCAGTGGCTCTTGGAGTGCTATTTGGCATGCTGCCGCCCTGGCCATAAATTAAATAAATAAAAAGGTGTCTTGCTTTGGATCGATTTGGTCTCTCTTTGTCTTTGATCTGAAGATAAATTCTGCTACATATTCCTGGGGGCTCGCCCAGGATCCCCATAATTGAAGACCAGAGAGATACCTCTGCGGGTATCACAGAGCCAGAGACTCCTTTGGGTCAGGACAGATGGCGGTGCGCTGAGAGGGGCCCCAACTAAACAACCAGTGGCCGGCCTGTGCCCTGACTATGGAGGATTCAGATGGTCTGCGCCGAAGTTCATGGTTCTGAAAGCAACCACTTGAGGGGAGGAAATCCAGCACTGGATCAATCAGAATTAAAAAAGGCAAGTGTTCTAGAACCAATAGGTATATTAGTAGCTACTGAATACGAAGCGTGAGGGTGCCCCAAGAATGCTATCGGCAATGAGATGTTAAGTCTGGTGTATGACGGGGGGGGGTGTAAAAGGGTATCCCTCCAAGACTACATCAGCAATGGGAGAAACTGGAAGTTGGGGGTCTCTGTGTGACAGCCAAAGACCCAATTATAAGAGTGTTTGTGTGGCAGACAACACACTCAGATTAGTGTCACTGGGTGAGAGCCAGGACACTCAGTTAAGTGCTTCTGTGTGGCAGATAGAGCACTCTGGATTTCTTGTCCACCTTTGATGTAAGTCCTAGGTGGCCACCTGAGAGGTCTTGTAATAAAAATGCTATCAGGCAAATTGTAAATTATACAGGAGAACATCACCTGGATCACTGGAAATATGCTAGAAGTGTTAGAAAAGAATCCACCCTGGCTAAGATTGTTGTTCAAAAAACCATGGTTGTAGCCACAAATGAAACAAAGAAGGGTGGTGGGGTAAAACCAATTGTGCCACATCCAATTTACCCACTACACAGAGAATTTGTGTGTTTTTGATGCTATAAGACAGATTGTATTTAATATTTAAACTGTAAGACAGCTTGTAGCAAACTGAGTGTACGAGCCTGTTTTCAAATGTTAGAAACACAGAAGTGTGAAAGAGTAAAGCCTTTGTTTTATTATTTTTTGTATAAAAATAGATGGTAGGACTTTTGTTCATATGGATCCTTGTGATAATGTATGGTTTGGCTTTTATTCCCTTTTTGTTTGATCCCTTGAGAGGAATTAATTTTACTATTGTCAATACTTTCGTGCACCAGCATATTGGAAGGCTGTTTGAGTTATACATCCTGAAATATGTCCCTGTTGCCAGTTAAGAAAATTTGGCTAGATTATGATAAAGCATGAGGTGCACCCCCAATGTACAGAAGACCTATATTTTATTGTTATTTGCGGATTTTGGAACAAAGGGAAAAGATAACCCTAAAAAGACAGCTCAAGGGTTATTTAGGAAATGAGATTGTGTATATATCAGCTTACAATGTTATTGTTGTTTCAGTGTCATTTTTGTGTTAAGACCTGTTAGATGCAAAGAGACCAAACATTTGTGTCAGTTTAAAATATTATTTGTAATTTCTGCCTTGAAGTGAGATCCTGTACTTTGGAATTAGAATGTACAATGTGCAAACATAGGTGGCAGAGAGTATATGCTTTTGGAGGATGGAATTAGGAATTGTTTGCTTAAATGCACTAATGAAGGGTGGAGAAGGCCCCCACGGAAGAGTTGTTATTTCTGAAACTTGTTCAGTTCATGGAAAAAGGAGCACATTGTTCCACAGGCCTATTGTTCTGAGTTGGAGGGTATTGGAAAAACAAAGATTAAAAGAAAAAAAAAATATTTCACTACCTCTGATAGAAACCTACTTGAGAGCATGAGGGGGAGATGAAGCAAGGGGGGGAAAATGGTGTGTTAAACAGAAAGGCAATTCGCTGTATGTTGCAATTGCTTATCTGACTGCATTCCCAGCTTCACAGAACCTCATTGTTTTAGAGAGTAACATAGAAACAAAGAAACATGGAGTCCAAGAGTTGGAGGAGAGCCCAGAACATCCAGTCTGACCCCCCTTGTGCCATGCAGGAATTCTAAATCAATCCCTCAACTGCAGACCTGTATTTTTATTGATCAAAACACTGTTTATATCCATATACATTGTCAATCAGCCTAGTTTTGCTCATGCATGGCTGATTCCTATGAATTCAAGACTGATCTGAAGTTATAAAACTTTTGTTGTGACCAATTAAGTTCAAGAGGTAGAAGGGAGACAGATTAATCATATATTAGCAAACCTTTTTGTAAGCAGTAAGAAAAAGGAGGCTTCACTGAAATGAGCATGATAGCAGAGAAAGCTTATGTATGTAAAGAGTGAATAAAAAAATGAAATAAATAAAGCAGAGCTGACTGCAACTGCTGTTATAAAAAAAAATTGCAAGACAGGAGAAGGGGGGCAACAGTGCCCAGAGAAAAAGAAAAGGAAGAGACTCTATGTTCTATTCTCACACCAAATAATAAAAACCAAGTCAGAGAATTTTTAGGCATGGATGGATTTTTGTCATATTTGGATCCCTAATTTTGTAATCATGGCCAAGCCTCTACACGAAGCAACCAGAGGAGGGCCTAAGGACCCATTTGTGTGGGGACCAGACCAGAAACAAGGATTTTTGGCTATCAAAAAGGCATTGATGGAAAGCCCAGCATTAGTTCTTCACCCGCTATGTTAGGAAAAAAAATGGAACAGCAGTGGGGGTGCTCACGCAGCTAGTAGATGGGTGGCCTCGACCTGTGGCCTACCTTTCCAAACAAAGGGATAGTGTAGTCAGGGGCTGGCTCCTGCCTGCGGGCGGTTGTGGCTGCAGCACTCCTAGTGAAAGAAGCTTCAAAGCTCACCCTAGGACAAGAGATTCTACTAAAATGCCCATATGCTGTAGTAACTTTGTTGGAACATAGAGGACACAGATGGATGTCAAATGAAAAGTTACTCAAGTATGAAAGCATGCTGATTGATAACGCTTTGATTAAATTGTCAATATGTACTACTCTGAACCCTGCTACCCTCTTACCAACTCCAGAGGGAATCTTGATGCAATATGTCTACAAGTAATGGATGAAGTTTATTCCAACAGACCTGACTTAAAGGATGTGTCTTTGGAGAAGCCAGATGATGTTCTTTTCACTTATGGAAGCAGTTTTATTGAAGATGGCCAGAAGATAGCAGGATATGCCATTGTGGGTGGAAATAGAGAGGTCAAAGAAGCTTCAGCTATCCCTACTGAAACATCAGCACAAAAGGCAGATGATGCAGCCAAACAAGCTGCTCGGTCTTTTGTAAAAAAAGAAAAAGAAAAAAGAAAAAGAAGAACAGATACAACATTTGAGAATAACTACGCCAGTCAAACCAAACTATTCAAGGGAAGAAGATAAATGGGCATGAAAACAAAATGCCAGTCAGAAACAAGGCTTCTATGTACTCAAGAACAATAAGAACCTCATGAACATGCCTGGGACCTGATTCAACATATACATTCACAAACACATATGGGACAAACTTCACTAGCAGAGTTATTAAATAGACAGTGTTACATTCAGGGATTACATGGGTTAGTTTACAAGGTAGTATAGAATTGTGAGATATGTGCACGCACTAGCCCCAGGACAGGCATCCTTCAACCCCCAGGTGTACAATATATAGGAAACACTCCATTTGAAGTTGTGCAAACTGCCTAGATTGGTTCGCCATAGGGCAGTATAAAAAATAAAAATTATTATTATTATTATTATTATTATTATTATTATTATTTTACTGAAATGCTGAGGATGAAAAAATGAAATATCTGTTGGTGGTGAGAGATACTTATACAGGGTGGCCTGAGGCTTGGCCCACCCCAAATGAAAAGGGACAATTACAAAAATGTGTTTAGAAACTGGATTAAACTGGGTACAGGTGTTGCCCTTGGCCTTGTTGAAGGTAAGGTGCACACCTACAAAATTGTTGGGTTTATCACCATATGAACTGTTGTTTGGAAGGCCCCCTTTGCCATATATTCAGGTGATCTTGCACCACTGGGAAAACCTGAATTGATAAAGACTGTTCAACAATTGAAACTGTTTAAATATATAGGAATATATAGAACCCCTACCCTTGTTACTGCTGTACATGATTTCTCCCCAGGTGATGCTCTGGAGCTAAAAGACTGGAGCCCCTATGAGATCTTGTTGACCAATCCGTCAAAATTAGCAGAAGTAAAACCTTGAATCCACTACACCAGAGTCAAGAGATACTATACCAAGGAGAAACCTGAGTGGAAGGTAACCCATGATGACTCTGATCCTCTAAAGGTAAAGATTTCCAAGAAGCAAGCAGCAAGAGGAGGGGAGGTCAGCATCACAACGTGCGCCACCTCCCTGGGGTCAGGTGACCAAGCACCGCCCTAAAGAAATAGAGAGGAGTGGGGTCAGGTGACCAAGCACCGCCTTGAAGAAATAGAGAGGAGTGGGGTCAGGTGACTGAACACCGCCCTGAAGAGGATTTCAATAAAAATGGAGGGACAGTTAAAATCAAAACACAAAAGCACACAAGCTGAACTATTGAGAGAAATAGATTGTTATAGATATGAGATAGAGACTAGAACTTTTGCACCTCCTGTGCCTATTTACCCCCCCCCCCCCCCCACAGACACTAATGCTTTTATTATATGGTTAATTAGTATCATGCTGATTTTGTTCCCTGTTAGGTATGGTGGTGGTTGGGAACATAACCAGTTTTACCAGTTAATAGAAAATATCACAAGTACCATCAATGCCTTAAGGTTGCTTACTCGAGGGATCTCGTTAGCAACAAGAAAACGGGAGGAATGAGAGTGGATAAAATGGAGTAACCATTGCTTCCTGCTTTTGTATTCCTGCTTGCTCAGCTAGGCAAAGGGGGTTAGAGCTGCTTTGAAAAGAGTCCTTTCCCTTTTACCTACTTTCATTTCTCAGTTAAGAAGTAACAACCTACTTTTGTTTCTCAGTTAGGAAGCAACACCATATAAGGAGTTAGGAAGTTGGTGCATGGTCTGTAGTATATAGCTAATCAGGAGTTGCGTGATTACCTCGTGGACAGTGCATGCTACCAATTAGATGCTGACACAGTAGATGCTTGTAACCAATCAGTTTGAACCTGCGATAAGTAATTGTATAAAGGTTTTGGGGAACAATAGGTGGATGCGGTGGCTCTTGGAGTGCTATTTGGCATGCTGCCGCCCTGGCCAGAAATTAAATAAATAAAAAGGTGTCTTGCTTTGGATCGATTTGGTCTCTCTTTGTCTTTAATCTGGGGATAAATTCCACTACATAACTGCTATGGTTGCTTCCAGTGGAATTCTGGGGTTCATAGTTTAGTGAAGCCTAACAGCTGTCTGGTTGAGAATTTTATATGCCCTTCCCAAAACTGCATTCCACAGGAAACATCTATAACAGTTAAACTGGAATAATAGTGCTTTAACAGTGTAGTCTCCAAAGTGCTGCATTGTTAAGGGAGTGTGTCCTCACTAAATAGTGAAAGAAAACTGTCACATGATTTATGTACTGGCTCATGCTCTGTTGTGGGTGTTGAGATAATGACAAGGAGAATGGAAGGAGAATATGCATGCTGATGATAACACTAGCATGCAGCACCATAGTAATTTTCTCAGAACCAGAGTGCCATTGACTATGGGCCTTTACAGACCGCCAGAAATAATGCAAATTGAGACCACTTTAACTGCCCTGGCTCAGTGCTAAGGAATCATGGGAACTGTAGTTTATTGTGGCACCAGAGCTCTCTGACAGAGAAGGCTCAATGTCCCAGAAAAAAATACAATTCCCATGATTCCCTAGCACTGAGCCAGGACAGTTAACGTGGCCTCAATCTGCATTATTTCTGGCAGTCTGTAAAGGCCCTATGTTGGGCTGGCTGCAAGTACAAATTCTCAACAAATGCCATTTCTAATGGCTGTGAGTTGAGTGCTAACTTATTCTTCATTGAAATGTTGCTTTGGTAAGTTCAATAAAGTTGTGTTTGTGCTCCCATTTGAACCCACTTCATTCTGGCATCTCCAGGAAGGTGAAAACATACTGAAAAGAATTTGGAGGGGAAATGTTGGAGATAAATTTGTTTCAGGACTTAGGAGTCCCATCCTTCTACATGCCAGAAATATAATAATAACCAGATATTGGATCATAACTGATAGGTGGTATCATGGATAGACCTTCCTTACTTGCTTCTCTGTAGGAAGACATTGTATTTGAAATATAAGTATTATATCCTTCAGCCACGTGAATCTATAGGAATTACAGGGTCATAATCTGAGATGTTACATTTCATTAGGACCAATAAATCTTTGCCAAAATGCCGCTCTTTTCACAGGTGGCAAATAGGACACCCAAAGAGGTGCTGCACAGCTCTTCCGAGTCCCTTCCGGTGCAGCATATTAAGACACTGCACCGGGAGAGCATCTTGACGGCGTGTGCCATGTGTAATGGCACGCACTGTGATGACATCCTTGGGAAGGGGTTGGGGCGCCCGGTTTGTGGCTGCCCCTCCCCTTCTCTGCCTCCAAGATGGTGCAAAGTGCTATCTGTAGAGGCCCCTAGTTACCCTTTGTGAAGAGCCACTCCTTCACCTAACTTTTTTCCTCTCAGATGGCAGCCCTATAGGTTTTACTATCCCACTGCTGCCACCAATTTCTCATGAGCACTGCTTACTTTTCTTGATGTAGCAGCCCAATGGGTATTGTTATCCCACTGCTGCCCAATGTGTGATGTACCTGACCACTTTTGTTTATATATATGGGTTTACTCCCCAAAGGTTTTTGTGGGATTTTCGGGCTGTGAGGAAAAATACATTCTTCTAGAATATGGCCTCACAGCCTGAAAAACCCACAAAAGCCTATGGATGCCGGCCGTGAAAGCCTCCAACTTCACATTACTCCCCAAACTTGGTTTCAATATTTGTTAGTAGTGTAGATAAAGATTCCAGGTTCATACAACTTGTATTAAAACAACAATAAAACTTTATTTGAATAATGGTTAACAATGTTTCATTTGCTATGATGTTGCATTCACTTCTCCTTGTTATACTTTGTTATACACTCTTTAATTCTATAGAACAACAGTTACTATTCTTTAGGACCCTCATACTATCTTTAGTTATGGTTATCCTTTTAACTTTACTTCTATAATAGCCCCAACACTGCCCCGATGCTGCCATCATGCCGTGCACCCCACCGCATGGTGCACAGCATCATGGTGCTCCCTTGGCACAGCGTTTACACACACTGTGCCAAAGAAGTGCAGAAGAGCCGCAGTGGTAAGGGCGGCTTTTTGCCACTCTAAAAAGGAGCGACATTTGCCAGCATTTTTTGGAGCAGCAAAGTGCCAGATTGGAGCGGTGGCGTGCGGCTGCTGCAGCCCCAATCCAGTGCTCCCGGGGTGCCATAGAGCCACCCCTTAGGTGCCATCTGTACAGCCCCTAAGTCCCTGATTACTGGACTTTTCCTTCACAGTCCCTCACTCCTGGACTGTTACACATCCAGAACCGGTCTGACTACAACTGTCAGCAACAGAATTTTTTATCACCTACAGCCCCCAAAATTCTATTGACTGTTGCCAGCTTATTCCTGATAGGCTGTTGCTAGCTGGGCATAATTCTGTCTGCTCTCCACACCCTTCTGGTACTCTGCATATGCTGCACATTTCTGTAGCACAATGGTCCAAGATGTAAAATCACATGTATATGGAAATGTACACATATGTGTGACATCAATGGCCAGTGGCCAGGATTCTGGCCAACGTCACATCTCACCTAAAGAGGAATCTGGCATAATTTGCTTATCATTTTGTCACTTTTTTGCCTAGTCCTAATGGCAAACATTCTCTGAATAAATCTTGCCAAGAATACCTTAGGGTCACTAAAAGTCAGAAATGACTTGAAAGCACACAACAACAACACAAGAAGGATATTATCCTTTTAATATTCAGATAATAAATGCTTAATAAAGATATTATCCTTTTAGTGTTGCACCTGCAAGCATCTTATTAAAAACTGCTTCTGGCCACTGTCATTGCAAAATCATGGATAAATGATGCTAATAGTAGTTTTACTTAACTTAAGAAGGCATTATATTGGCATGACATGATTCATAAGAAAGCTACAGTTCCTCACCAGTTGCCACAGACATCATCTATGGTAGATTATTTATAACAGTTTCTCACATGGTTTTGACTGCATAATTTCTACATATAACCAGGAATGGCTGTATGGTGTTGAAGATAGAGGTGAGAGTACTAGATACTTACTCCCAAATACATTGAGTCTGTAAATTTTACCAACAGCACTGACTACCAATGTCCTTGGCATCAATGCCATTGAATATTATGGTGCTTTTCACCAGCTGCCTCCTTTTGCTGAGCATGGCTGGAGTAATTAGTGGTCAACTCTTCAGCCCACTATCTCAGAGGGCTCACTAGGAGCAAACCCTCTTCCATGCCTTTCAAAAAAAAAAAAAAAAAAAAAGAGGATGTTTCTAGCCCTTATAGAATTGAAGATATGAGTTAAACTGTTCTGGTAATATTCTGCCCAGTCATTTGACCTTTCAGTGTGCTTGGTCTATGAAGTCACAGTAACTTGTTAGAAGTGCAGACTATAGAGATAAGTACAGAGTGTTTGTTTGTTTTTTTTAAAAAAAATCAACCCTCATGAAGTAAAAACAACTGAGAAACTCAGAACTGCAGTGGAATTATAACCTAATTCACATTCAGCACATTCAGCCCCAAATAACAGGTAACGGCAATGAGACGACAATATTTAGGCTTTCTAGCTGAGGTCTTCATTATACTTTATACAATTTGTAAACAAATATTTTAAAAATCACCCTGCCAGTGCAAATACAATCATGATTACCCCCATACATTACTAATAGGTCCACAGTATTACATTCCTGTTGTGCAATGATTCCCAAACTTTGGTCCTCCGAGTGTTTTGGATTTCAACTCCCAGAAGTCCCAGCTAGCTTGGCCAACAGTCAGGAATTCTGGGAGCTGAAGTCCAAAACATCTGGAGGACCAAAGTTTGGGAATCACTGCTGTAATGTAATCCAACATTGCTATCCAGTCTGCTGCTGGTCATCTCCTTCTCCTCCTCCTCCATGGAGGTGCATTCAGTGAACTGCTATATTCTGTGAATAATTCCAGAAGATGGTGACATGCAGGTGGAGCAAATAAGAAACAAGTAGCTATATTTACAAATTTTGAATTTATTTATTTACATATTTAAATATGAATTACAATGTTTGTGCCAGTGTTAAGCATTTACACTCCTTCCCAAGAACTGCATAAAAAATATTTCCTTGTGGGACACTGGATGTGCCTTGTCTGTAGTGCACATTGTGTCAATCTCTATGCCCACAGCTAACCATCATGTATTGCACAAATGGCCATTTTACATACTTTTATATATCTGCGGGTGTATATGTTTTGTACTTCAACTTCCAGAAGCCCCACCAGTTTGGACAACTGTCAAGAACTCTGGGAATTGAAGGACATCTGGAATACCAATGGTTGCTGGGAAACACCGATTTCTAGACCACCACTCCAATGTCACTTTCCTCATTGGAACTCATAGGTCTGTGAACAAGTTTCTGTTCTAGAGGAGAATCTCCCTGAGCCAAGATCCCTGATGTTCCAGTGTCTGTGCTCACATTGAGAGGTTCCATGTTAACAGAAATACCTCTTCAGACTAGTTATTTTACACATGAGGAAAAGGGCAATGGTGAGGGGAAATCCAGGTTAGGTACTTTGCTTTTTGCATGGAAGAAACATGAAAAAAAATAGTGTAACCAATTATGTTTTTCAGGTATTTCTTTTATTTGTTTAGAAATACATTTGATTAAATTTTATTCCCTGTGATTAACCAATTTTCCTACTCCTAATAAAATTCTACTACTACTACTACTAATAATAATACTAATACTAATAATAATAATAATGTTTATTTCTTACCCATCTCTCCCCATGGATTGAAGCAGGAGACAACAATTAACAAACAACAACAGTTAAAATACACATCAATTTAAAAGGGCAAAAAAGATGCACACATATTAAAACAATCCACATCTAAATTCATCATTTAAAATTCACAATATTAAAATCATCTGGATAAGCCTGCCAGAAGAGATTGGTCTTCAATGTTCTGAAATTTCATAGATATCTGAGATTTCCACAGAAACATATTCCTCGGCTATCAGAACTGTAAATGTAGCTGTGTTTACTTTACAGTGACCAATCAAAAAACAAAGCAAAGAAAAATAAGCGAAAACACATGAGTGTTGGATTAGGACTCTGGAGACCAGCATTCAAATCCTGGCTAGACCACTTAAACCCACTGGATGACCTTCTGTGAGTCACACCCTCAGCCTCAGAGGAAGGCAAAAGCAAACCTTCTCTAACAAATATTTCCAAGAAAACCCTATGATTGGACCTTGGGGGGGTCACCATAAGTTGGAAATGGTGGAAATGGGAAATGACTTGAAGGTACAAAGCAGCAACAATAACAATAACAACACCACTTTAGGGAGCACCTCTGCCCAAAAATAATGCCATGGTAAACATATCATTTAGTTTGAACCTGAAAAATCTAGTTTATCTACACAAGTGTGCTCTTTGGAGCTTATCACATTACCCTTTACTTTGAATTTAGCCTCCCAGGATGCAGCCAGGATGTGGCATGGAGGTGGGAATTATTGTATTGTAATTCATCACTGAATTGTGGGGTGCCTGCAGCCTGGGTCCCAGCCATGATCAGCCGGCCACCATTAAAACTCCGGAGCTTGCCTACTTCAAAAAGAGGGCTGGCTGAGCATGGCTAGAACCCAGGCTCCAGTCACCCGGTGATTCAGCAGCAATTACAATGCAATAATTCTTGCCTCCATGCTGCATCCTGGCTGCATCCTGGGAGGCTAAATTTGAAGTAAAAGGTAATGCAATAAGCTCCTTTGAAAGAACAGCCTGTACCATCAATTCACTGTTTAGAATATTGCTTGTTTTGCTCTAACACTCTATCATGGATTCTAAGAAATGTAACAAAAGCTAAGTATTAAGGATATAGAAACAAGTAAATAGGGCTTCTTTCCATGATTTCCAATTTATTTTTATCCCCCTTCCTTGTGCTAATGAGGTGCAGCCTGGGTGATTACATGTAACCTAGATATTTGGGGCTCTTCAATGCCATTTAGTAGAATAAAAACTCTGTCTTTGAATCCTCGGGCAGGATCTCTTCTGGACTTCCTTTGACAAAACAGCTGACACCAGTAGAAGCAGGCCTGTTAGTAACCTACCCTTTCCACATGCACCTCCCCAAATGTTCTGGCAAACTCTCTGGAGCTGGTTTTCAGGCAGTTCTGGGTACTTCAGGAGGGAACGGGAGGGGAGGGGAGGGGAGGGGAGGGGAGGGGAGAGGAAGCAAGTTCCACCACATTTGCACTGTATTGGTGTTCACATACATTCACTTTTTCAGAAGTATTTAAAACAAATGTCTGATTTTACTTCATAAAAAAAGACAGTGTGTGTGATATAACTGTGTATATGTTAATTATTTTGAAAATACAACTTTAAAAAAGCACTGGTTGATAAACTTAAAATGATTGCTAAGTACCAAATGGATTATTTCTTACACACCAAGATTCCATTACACCAGCGAAGTGGGCAGTAAATGTTTCCCTGCTTCTTTTTAAAATGTGTTTTAAATTATACTGCTGTAAATAAACAGGCTAAAACAGAAACTAATTACAGAAAATTCCACCTCTATCAATATTCTGTTATGTGCTGTTTCTATAGCAATGGAAAACATTTCCTGTAAAGGAGATTGTGATGTCAGCTTCTTTCACAGGGAGACAGGAATCATCATATGCAGCATTAACAAAATAAATGCTTTTGGTTTGTGAACATTTACCAATATGCATTTGAGAAAACTTACATAATGCATCAATGATGGAATGAGATCAGTCTAATAAAAGCTTAATAGCGTCTATTCACCACTGTAGCACATCGACATATGTTTTCCTTGTAAATGAGCAATTCTGAACAATAGAAATATGATTTTTTTAAAAAAAAATCCAGAACCCAGAACAGTTACATTTCTTTGTTGCCCTTTTGCAGTATGATAAACAGTTCCATATTCTTGGCAACCCTTCTAAGAATTACAGGTTAAAGGTATTTTGTATGATCATTGCAGGCAATATAATCTTTAATATGAAACTGCAGCAACGTAGAGACAAATAATGTTGTAATAATCAGTACCCCAAAGGAGAAAGATGTTCTTGGCTGTTCCTGAAATTAGTATTTCACTATGATCTAAAAGGGGAAAAAAAGGATTCTAGCCAGCTAAGCACATCCTCAGATAGCTTTATAGCCTTCTCACTGGGCAAAACTCCACTATAACTTAATATTGAAAACTGTTCTATAGTGTGTGTGTGACCTTCAGGGAATGGTTTAATAAATCAGAGCTTTTTCATGCTTCTGTATTTTTCAGAGCAATTGAGGAAACATTGCTGATATATACATTCTAAATTATGGAAAATAAGGAAATGCTTAACAAGGTTGAGAGAGAGAGAAACATCTTTATAGCAAGTAAAAAGCATTTGGGGTACTGTATATTATGGTTACCATCCACAACTATTACAATTTAATAGATGATTTGCTGCTGAATTCATTAACGTATGGGGCACCTTATGAATTTACAACTGAGTGAGTAGCAAGTACTGACTTCATCCTTATGTATAAAATGCAGCCTAAATAGCACATCTATACAGGCACATATACACACACAGAGATGGGAAATCTCAAAAAAGTAATGTTGGCTAAACAATGGAGAAAATAAAAACAGTTTCTTCAGATTGGAGAAGAGTGTGGACTATGGACTTAAGCTGCTGAGGGAAGGGCTAGACTAAAAATCGTGGTCCCATATCAGGCTCCTACCTTCCTTCTATAACATGTCATGATCTTCACATCATTAAGATTTATTCCTCAATATGACAAGCAGCAGCAAGATGATGAACACAGATGGGGAAATATACAGTACACTAACATGAGGTATGGTTGTATATATTGTGCTTCATGGAGGGGGGGGGGGAATTCACATAGTTTTTTGTAACCTCTTGTTTCTTGGGATACATAGATTTTCTGTTAGGTTGTACAACAGGCCCTTGTTAACTACTGGAGTTTGGTTCCAGGACTCCCAATTGACACCTAAAGGCATGGATGCTCAAGTCCAATTAAATAACAATGGCATAGTAAAATGGTGTTCCTTATATAAAATGGAAAAATAAAGTTTACTTTTGGAGAGAAATATATATATGCTAAAAAATTGAAGCTGTGGATAGTAGAATCCATATGTAAATAATTTGTGGATACTGAAGGTGAACTGTATCTGTTTCACTTAAAATATCATTTTGTTTCACATTGCTGCTTTTATTTTGCTTTTTTAAATAAATAAATAAATAAATAAATAAATAAATCCATACCATCTTTCAGCACAAATTCTTCCTTGTATCTCATTCAGGTTCTTCAGGATGGTATGGCCAAAAAATGAAGGAATGAGAATGAAACAAAAATTAAACTAATTGATCCAGAACAGGGCTGGACAAATTCCCTGTGCATCAGAATCATATTGCTATCCTCTGAACGGGGGGGGGGGGGGGGGGGGGCACATGTACCTTCTACCACTTTTTTACCATGGAAGGAGAGGGTAAATGTAATTTGCCACTGAAAGAAATTGCATGGTGTCACTGAAATAAGCCACAACTTGCCTTTGAAACAAAATTCATGAGGTATCGGTTCTTTGTTTTCAAGATGATCAGTGTTTTTAGCAGGCTTCTGGGAGCTTGTTAACTGTGTATATGTACACTGTCTGCCTTGTTTCAAAGATAAATCACAACTTTCCTGGACACCACTCTGTTGAACTGCCATGACAGAGGCATTGGGAGTATTGGAGGACAGGAAGGCTGCAAAGAAATAGGCAGGGATGCCAAAGTGATCTAGACAAGAAAATCAGAAAGCATATTTTGGGAATTTGGGGGCCAGAGAACAGCATAATTAAATTTTAGCCATCTAGATTATGCATAGTAAAGGTGGGGGGGGGGGCAGTGATTACTACAGTTACTATGGATGTGGTCTCTTGGTATCCCAGGGAAACAATGGGAAGCACTGGTATTTGTTCTCCATTTGTTCTTTCTTTTTTGAAACTTGACTTTCTTTTTCATAAAGCTACACCTATTTGGCAGTGTACTTCATCAGCCCAGAAGATGGAGAGGTGATCAATGCAATCAGAGGAATGTTATTGAAACTGGTCAAGTGCAACTCTGAAATATAGGGTTGGCCTGATAGAATTCTTCCTGATCATATAACACTTTCCTGAGCTGGAATTATTTCACATTCCTCTGTCACATAAGAATTGGCACAAAATTGTGGTACCAAGACATCTGGAGCAATTGTCTAAACATACCACATGTCTTTAAGTTTACTGGACTAAGATGTAGCATATGATGCTATGACCACAGTCAGAACTCAGAGGTTAGGAACTGGAAATAGTGTGTATGCTTTAATTATATATTTGCATCACAGAAGCACAGTGTGAATCTAACCCAATATGTATACATGATATTTTCTCAAGCCTATGTAGAAATTTTAGCTACAGGGCCAGTCTTACCATTAGGTAGTATGAGACAGATGCCTCAGGAAACAGACATGAGATATCATGGAAAGGAAGCAAATGATTAGTTATTTACTTTGTTATTATTGTATACATCCAGCCAAAAATGTGGAGGGATTCCTGGCTGACCAAACTAACACAGCTGACTTCTTGGTAATGTATTCCCTGTATTAGGTACGTGTGTGTGTGTGTGTGTGTGTGTGTGTGCGTATGAGAGAGAGAGAGGGGCATATTTTCTGCTTTGTCTCAGAAAGCAAAATGTCTTGTGTCATCCCTTAGATATGAATAACCAAGCACAACCATTCTGGATCATCATCCTGATAAATCTGGGTTTCTGTGAATAGAACTAGGAACATATTTCTTGGCAGAGTGGGGAGTGAGATTAAAGTGCATTCCACAACAATGAACCAGTGTTTAGGAGAAGATAGGGCCCTAGAATGCTCTGACTCAAAGCTTGAAAGCAGAGATCTTTAGCCAATTGCAGCAGTCCAAAATTGATCAGCAACAAGTAAGGACAGACATCCCCTGGCCATATATCCCATGTCCCACTCTTGAATTGTTCAGACCCTGTGGCATATCTAGCCATGCATGGGCTAAATTGTCATCAGGATGGGACCCATAACAAAATAACTTCTGAGCCAATAGCTATAGTCAAATTGAGCACAGAAACCCATTGGTTTAGCATGCATTTCTTTTGACTAGTTTGGTTGTTGAGCACATGCTTTTCATGCAAAAGGTTGCAGTGTCAATGGGGCTAAGCAGATGGTGCAAAGCGCTGTCTTCAGAGCAAGGAAGGGGAGGGGCAGCCACACGCTGGGTGCCCCAACCCCTTCCCGAAGACGTCCTCGGAGCAGCTGGCCCTCTGCACGGCCAGGGCTCCGACGATGCCTTTCCGCTGCAGTGTCCGCACACGCTGCAGCGGAAAAGCTGCTGAAGGTGCTCCAGCAGCTTTTTGCGGTGCACCTTTGGCGATTTGTGGAAGGAGTGCTATTTTAGCGCTCCTTCCAGGGGCGGCGAAGCTGCACCGCGGGGCCGAGTTGTGCGGATACCTCGGCCCCGTGGCGCAGCTTCCTGGGGCGGCCCCGTGCCGCCCATCTGCTTCCCCCCAATCTTAGCATTTCTATGTAGCTCTAGGAAGGATCTCTTCATGATACCCTGGAGAGTTGTGAACAATCAGTGTGGACTAACTCAATATAAGGCAGATTCCTCATACAGCTGTGTTTGTGAAACAAGACAGATATTCCTGGTTTAGGGGATTACAGGGCAATGAGCATACATTAAAGTGTTGTTAATTCATTATAAAGAGACATGAAGATGAAATCTTAGCTAGCTTTTATAATGCTCCCTAGAGTGAACTTTGCCATACTCTGCATTCCATGCCAAAATATGTAAAGGGGGGCTCTTGATTGGAATTTAATGGTAATATCTTGCTTCTATTGCAAACACTATAGAAATAAGCAAATGAGAACTTAGAAGCTTTATTTATGAAATCCTGCCCCTTATTTCTTTAAACAGAAGCAGGTGTTGTAAGGGCAAATGAAAGAGAAGATAATGTGAAGCAGCAACAATTATTGTAATGTTAACATATTGACCCTGCAAAGAAATTTACTGCGTCAGCAGGAAATTTTTACTACAGCTTAGCACCAAATGAAAGAAAGAAAGGGAGGGAGGAGACCAAGAAAGAAAGAAAAAATCCTGCATTCCTTTAAATGTGAGCTAAATTGAGGGAGGAGGGCAGTCACTTGGAAAAACTCCAGCATTGTATCTCCTAGAAAATAGAATCTATTACAGTCTGCATTGTTTGTTAATTCAATCAAAGGGGGGGGGGGATATTTATTTATTTATTTCCAATTAATCTACACTGAGTAGGTTCCCTATCAAGGCTTTCCTTTACAGCAAGAGAGACCAGGATTTGAAATACACATGGCTCAGCCATGGAAATCTGATGAGTGGCAAATCACTTCTGAATAAATCTTGCCAAGCAACAGAAGGAACAGAGGAAATCATCACTATTAGTAAATAAAAAATAATTTTTTTTTTATAACAAAGTTTATTAGAAAATCTAAAAAAACATACATACATAACAAAAATCAAGACATTAACTAAAATATGAACACAAACATAAAATAAAAAAAAACAAAAACAAAAACAAGAAAAAAACAACAACAACACATAAACACACAAGGATCTTCCATGATCAAAACAGGGGACTAACTTGTCTTGCATTGTCCCTAGACCTCTATTTGAAATTTAATCATACATCACAGAGAAAAGTCATCTTTTTCGGTGTAAAATTAACACTTCAGTTCAAAACCTAAACAATTTAAATATTCTGAGAAATTTATAATCTTCATAACAAATTAACACTTCAGCTCAAAACATAGACACTTTAAATATTCTGAAAATTTATAATCTTCATAACAATAACAATAATTCCTCGTATAGCTTCCTTTATCAATAATTCTGGATCCTAAATCTTATCATGATTTCAAATAATACATCTCTATATTCCTATATATACATGCAACAATATACTCTATCTCTATGTAGACTCTATCTAATATATGTTCTATCTCATATATTTACCATAATCTTAAACTTATCTAAACTCATATATAAATATATATGTATACTTATACAAGCCCAAGTGCCATTGATAATAACAAAAATCCATATTGCGTGTATTTCCAAATTCCCTTTTATATACAAGGTGACATACATCAATTTTAACAAATGAAAAATTAATCGACTTCAGATGTATCCCAGTTTATATCCCAATTTATAACCCGCAATTTGGACTTTATTTTTCTACTGCCATCTTTAATGACACAGGCTTTAATCTTTTAAAAAAGTAATCACAATTTTTGATTTTTTATCTTCATATTCATACCAACAGTTCCATTCCAAATGGAATTCCGAAATAGATTTATTCTTTCTTAGCCAGGTCAGTTTTTCTAATTCATATATTTCATACATTTTATACCTCCATTCTTCAACTGTAGGGATTTCCCTCCTTCTCCAATATCTGGCATAAAGTGTTCTTGCTGCGGTAATCATTAAATATAACAATCTTCCACCTCTTTTCTCGACCTCATCTTTCATAATGTTAAGAAGATACAGTTTCGGGTCCATTCCTATATTCATAGTCAATACAACCATAATTTCCTTATTAATACTTTTCCAATATTTTTGGGCAGTTTCACATTTCCACCAAAGGTGAAAATAGAAACCCGTCTTCACCCCACATTTCCAGCATACTGGATTATATCCTTTATAAATTTTTGACAGGCGGTATGGTGTTAGATACCACCTGCTCATTACTTTATAGGCATTCTCTCTTTGATCGGAATTAAATAACATTTTTTTGACTTTTACCCAACCTTTAGCCCAATCATCCAAATCAACACTCTGTTTTAAATCCTTTGCCCACTTAATCATGTAGTTTTTGACTGTATTTACCTCAGTCTCCCAATCCCTAATTAAGTTATGATATTTTGAAATAGTTTTACTGTCTTCTCCAAACAATATTTTTTCAAAGTTTTTCTCCGCAGCCTCAATCCTATCTAGTTTTTTATCCAGTTTAAATCGTTCAAGCAATTGCCTGTATGTAAACCAATTTAGATCCCATCCCATCCTTCTCAAATCTTCTTGCGATTTGAATTGCAATCTAAAATTGTCGAAATCTATTAAATCTTTATACGTTAACCAATTTACGTTCTTGTATATCACTTTCATCAATATCGCTTCCGCGGGTGATGCCCAAAACGGAACTTTGGGGCACCATTTGGCTTTATACTTCATCCAAACTCTCATACATGATTTTCGTATATAATGATTTTTGAATCTTGCGTCCCCCTTAAATTTATCATAAAAAATATATGAATGAAATCCATAAGTTAAGTCAGCTCCTTCTAATTCAAGAATTCTTTGGTTTCTCAGAAGAAGCCACTCTTTTATCCAGTCAAGAACACAAGCATCATAGTACCAGATACAGTTTGGTAAGGCAATCCCCCCACGTTCAACTTTATCTTGCAGGTCTAATGCCTGAATCCTATGTTTTTTATTATTCCATATAAAATTTAACAAATCTTTATTCCAATTTTTAAGAATTTTTTCATTCTCAATTATCGGGATATTTTGGAAGTAATACATTATTTTGGGGAGAATAGACATCTTAATTACCGCGACCCGTCCCATCCAGGATAAATTTAATTGTTCCCACTTCCTCATCTTTTCCTTAATTTCTTGCCAGATTTTTTGATAATTATTTTTAAATAAATCTGAATTTTTAGTACTAAGCCAAATTCCTAAATATTTTGTTTTTCTTTCCCATTTAAATCCTGATATTTCTTTTAGCCTCTCAACTTCATTTTTACCAATATTCATAGTCATCATTACCGATTTATTTATATTTATTTTATAACCTGATACTGATCCAAATTCATGCAGATAACACATAAGTTTCTCTAAACATTCTGAAGGATCGGAAACCGTTAGAACCAGGTCGTCTGCATAAGCCCTCAGCTTATAAATTTGTTTTCCACTTTCAATTCCAGTGATCTCCTTACTATATCTTATTTGAGAGAGCAGTAAATTTAAAAAAAGGGAGAAAAGGAAATCAGGGCCAGAAATTATAATAATCTGATCAGTGATTCTTAGACTACCTGATGTGGAGAAAGTGGCATATCCCCCCCCCCCCCTAGTGTGCCAAGCCTCAGTATCCTATTTGTGCCTACTAGCTACAACTGGTTCCTTCTTTTCTGGAAAATTGCTGTGGGCTGACAAATCTCATATTGGCACCAGTCTTCAGGCTACCACTTTGAGTAGCATGACTATACACAGTGTTACATAAAAGTGAACCAACTACATAGCTTTAAGAAAGAATGTGTGAGGGCAATAGATGTATGCACATCTTGCCTTAAACATTGCATTTGTAATTGCAAAACAAAACATTGACCTCTTCTCCATTTTTCTGTGGAAAAAAAGAGTTTGTAGGGAAAAATGGAAGGGCCCTCATTTTTTTTTTCATTTTTGTCACAGCCTTTCACATTTTTAGAGATGGTGTAACATTTCAGTTCAGTTCCATCTTTTATCAGAGCTTACAAATATTCACAATATTTGATTGAAAGAAAAAGTGAAAGTTAGAGGTCTACCCATCCTTTAGGAGTGGATGAAAAATTTCTTTCAGTTCATTTTTAAACCAGATTTTGCAATAATTTACTAAATTTAAATGCAAAAAAAAAAAAAATGAACCTGAAGCATCCCAGAAATAAATATATATTGTAAATATATTCCTAATGTAATTGAGGAGAAAACTGCAAATAATTGTGCAATCATTATACAAGTAAAATAAATAGTGTAGGCAAAACAGATTATATATAAATTAGCTCTGATACATATTAAATCAAGAAAACATAAAAAACATAAAAATCCACTTAAAATATATTCTTAGTCATCTTTACAGTACGTTTGCCCATAGTTCAAACTTCTCAATAGTTCTTTGAAAGTAAGTACATTTTTTCCACATTTTGCATACATCATTTCTGTATCTATTACTTCTATCATCATCTCAGATCCAGTTCATTTACACAATCTTAATAACTACTTTGCTGCTTTATTCCCATTTTCTATTTATATATTCTTCCACTGGAGCCCACTCTTCCTCAACTAATTCCACATTCTCATTATTCAATAACCTTGTCAATTTATCCATTTCCTTCATCTCTAACAATTTCAATAACCATTCATCTACCGTTGGAGTTGTCTCCTGTTTCCATTTGAAGGCTATTAGTATTCTTGCTGTCGAGACCATGTAAAGTATTACTCTCCAATATTTTCTAGTTATATCCGATTCTAATTTGTATGTCATATTTAATAGATATAATTCTGGATATAGTTCAAGTCTGTTTTTAAGTATATCTTCCATCACCATGTGTATTTTTTTCCAATACATTTCCATTTTGGGACATCTCCACCAGACGTGATACCAAGATCCAACATTGCGTTTACATTTCCAACATTCGTTCATTTGTAATTTATAAATTTTTGCCATTCTAGCAGGGGTGAGGTACCATCTTTGTTCCATTTTCCATTGATTTTCTCTTATATCTTGAGAGCGAGTAAATTTTCTTGTCATTTTCCTTGCTTCCTCCCAATGATCTACCATTATTGTCCTTCCGATGTCTGTTGCCCACTTGATCATATTATCTGATATTATTTCTTTTTCCTGTCTCTGACACATTAATATTTTATATAATTTACTTATCCTCTTCTCTCTTGTCCCCATCCAAATTTTATCTATGTCTTTCAATTCTTCTTGCACCCCTTGCAGCTTAATATCCATTTTAAATCTTTCCTTTATTTGGGTATATAATAACCAGTGCATTTTATCATCTAAATGTTGAATCTCAGACATAGCTTTTAATTCCAATTGGTTTCCAGTCTTCTCCAGTATCTCTTTATATTTTAACCAAATTCGAAGGGCTGTCCATCTTCCGAAAAAAGCTTCATGTGGTGAAGTCCATAAAGGTATTTTAGTGTATATTATTTTTTTAAGTTCTTTCCAAGTTTTAAGTAAGCTTCTTCTTATTACGTGATGTTGAAATTCTTTGTGAACTCTATCCTTATCATAACATAGATATCCATGCCATCCGAATCTATTGTTGAATCCCTCCAAATTCAGTATATCTTGGTCTTCTAATGTTATCCATTTGGATAGCCAATCTAAGGCGTTCGCTTTGTGGTAGAGTTCTAAATCTGGTACATTCCTCCCTCCATCTTTACTTTGTCTTGTCATTGTTAGCCAATTGATTCTTGCTTTTTTACTTTTCCAAATAAATTCTCTCAAATCTTTTTGCCACTCTTGAAATATTTGCCTGTTATGTATTATCGAGATATTCTGAAATAAAAAATTTAATTTGGGTAAAATCATCATTTTTATCATTTCTATTCTTCCTGATGATAGCTGGATTTTACTCCAATTTATCATATCTTTCTTAATTTATTAAATCAAGATGACACTCTGATAGCAACAGCAGCATATTCCTGTATGGATATTCTCCTCCATCATCTATGAATATCTACTGAGCAGAACACTGGACATAAAACATAAGAAACAAGAACCAGAAGGTTATTGTCTTTTCTACCTGTAAAAAGTCATTCGTTCCAGGTCAGTTTGTATTTCACAGCATGTTATATACTTAAACACTTAACAAAAGTATAGCAAAAAGCTAAGGAGCCCATATGCTCATTAACAAATGCCAATCAGTGCTAGACTACATTTCTGCTGAGTGTCTTTGTCAAAATCCCAGAATCATTTGTTTTGATTTTTTTACTGCTTAAAATCACACATAGCAGAGTATAATTAAAACAATAACATCTTTTGTAAAACTGAAAAGAAATGGAAAAAATAAACAATTGTGAATCTCTGTGCCCAGTAGATCTGAAACAAAAGCACAGTTTGAAAAAAGTTTCATATTTTAGATTACAACTCTCACAATCCACCAGCCAGCATTGTAAGATGGGGCGATGTGTGAGGAGCCCTTTTCCAACAACTCCAAACTCATTGATGCATCGTTTGTCAGGGAGGAAGAATCATAGGGACTGAGTCTTCTCCCCTACTGCACAGCTGATCTCTGCAGGTTTTTACAAAGTGTTCTGGACGAAGAATTTTAGGTGCTGGGTCGGGGGAGGGGAAGCATCTTTCAAAGAACCTTTAGTTGCTTATTTTTGCATGGTGGGAGATTGAACTAAATGGCCCTTGTGGTCTCTTCCAACTCTAAGAGTCTATGAATCTATAATTCTGTGATCTCTTTGTACAACAGCTTCTGCATATAGAGTGACAGGCTAACACATGGTTAAGATATTGGTGCATGTGTGACCTGAAGTCCATATGCAGAAGATTTGTGCCACAGAAAGCTCTGCTGTACAGTTCATGCAAGTTGGAGAAATCCTTCTCCCACACAGAAGCTGCAAACATGACAACTGCTGCATTCTCTTTGAGAGGCTTTTAATCTTTGTTGCAATATATACAGGCACTTACACTGACTGACATAATGTTCTGCCACTGTCCACTATACACCACACACATGGAACATTGGAACTCCTCCCTTATATACACAGTCTCTAGCAGAGATTTTAGTCCAACCCCCAACTGATGTGTTACACAGTTTCTTGTCTTACATGTATCATGAATGTGCAGTACTGAAGATTAATGACCTCATGTCCTGCCTTTGTGTCATCCTCTTCCTGTGATTCAGCATCCTCCAATATGCTTACTCATCATGGATTCCTGTTGAACTCAGGTCATCGTTGTTCTATATTGCAGCATCTAGGAAGGACGGAAGGATGTCATCAGAGTGCCCATTGTGTGGATGGGCCGTCACTCTGATGATGTCCTCAGGAAGGGGATGGGGTGCCCAGCGTCCGGCTGCCCCTCCCCTTTCTTGCCTCCAACATGCCGCAAAGGGCCCATCTGCAGAGGCCCTGAGCTGACCCATTGTTTAAATTTCTCAGCTACCTCATTTTTGGCTTTAAGCAAGTACACATACTCAAATCTGGTGTGCCTGTCTACTATCACTATCATGTACTTATTTCCCCCTTCACTTTGTTCAAAAGGCCCCACCAAATCCAAATGTATTATTTGAAATGGCTGCTGTTCTTATCAAAAGTTTCCCTAATAAAATTCCCAGCCATCTGAACTGGCAAAATCCAATAGCTACAACAGTGTGAAGAATGTTGTGTTTTGCTTGACTAAGGTAAAAGTAAAGGTATTCCCCATTGACAAGGTTGTCAAGTAATGTCTGACCATGGTGTGTGTGTGTGCTCATCTCCATTATTAAGGGGAAGAGCCAGCATTGTCAGAGACTACTCTGTGATCATGTGGCCAGCATGATTGCACAGAATACTTTTTACTTTCCCACCCAAGTGGTACCTATTTATCTACTTGCATTTGCATGCTTTCAAACTGCTAGGTTGGCAGAAGCTAGGACTAGTGACAGGAGCTCACCCCATCATGCAGCACCTGGGCTTCGAACTGCCAACCTGCCAATCTTGCAATCTACAGATTCAGCATCTTAACCACTTGAGCCACTGCATCCCTTGACTGCCATGTCACTAATAAAAATGAAGAGCCTATCAGGAAAAAAGAAGAAGTAGCATCCTTTATTTGGCATCACAAACATTTTTGTTTACACAATAATCAAATCCAATTGTTAAGAGCTAAGCACTCTAGTCCCTCTGCTAGCACTGAAAGCTCTTTCAGTTCCATCTTCTCCCACATTATTTTTTTTAAAATTATATCTATTATGAACATTTATGAATTTTAGAAAGCTTCTATAAACAACAGCCAAAGGGGGGGGGGGGTTCTCAGCAATCCCTTGTTTTCACACCCAAACTACCACTTTCACTGAGAGGTGCTCTGCTTTTAATTACAGAGATGTAATTGCCACCAAGAGCCAGTATGATGTGGTGGTTTGAACATTGGACTATTGGTTTTAAAACTTTCCTCAGAAATCTCATACACTTTAAGGAGTGGTGGTCTTTTCATCAACTAAAATCTTTAGGAGCCCTGGTAGTGCAGTGGTTAAATGCTATATTGCAGCCATAACATTGTAAGTTAGATCCTAGAGGAGGGCTTCAAGGTCCACTCATCCTTCCATCCCTTCATAAGTCAGTAAAATGAGTACCTAGTTTGTTGGAGGCAATTGGCTTATACAATGTAAACCACTTAAGCAATCACTTGCTTTTGCTATTGCTATTTAAGCAGAGAGTGTTTAGCAGAAAGACTTAACTCAGGCACCACCACTGTCAAATGCTTGAGCAAATTGTGCACTATTCCTTTCAAAAGAAATTGCTTCTTTATACTTGTGAGATCTTTTGCTATGATTGCCTGAGCCATGCTGATTGGATTCCCCTTTTCTTGCAAATCTGGTATATGCAGAGCTACTACTGACTGAAATCCTTTTGGGGAAGGTACAGTCTCTTGCAGAAAACCCCTTTCTGTCACAGTTATAACTATTGAGGTTTGACTGAGGGCCTCGGCAGACGACTAATACAGTCGTCTTGGAGGCAGGGAAGAGGAGGGGCAGCCGCACGAGCGGCACCCCTTCCTCTTCCCGAGGTTGCCCTCGGAGCAGCCAGCCCTCCGCACGGCCGGCGCTCCCAGGGCAACCTCCCGCCACAGCGTCCGGACACGCTGCGGCGGAAAAGTCAGGGAAAGTGCGCCCTACATGTTTAAGGCGCACTTTCCCTGATTTCTGAAAGGAGCGCTATTTTTGCGCTCCTTTCAGGGACGCCGCCGGAGCGCTACGGTGCGGAGGCTGTGGTCCCACGGCGCTCTGTCCCAGGGCATCCCCGACGCCCTGGTGTGCTTCCCCCTTGACTCTTAGGTGGAGATTGTTGCTTGCTCTTCCCATATGATTTGATCAATTTGAACTTTAGGGGTAACTACACTGTAGAAATAATGCAGTTTGACATCACTTTAATTGTAGTTCTATCTTATGGAATTCTGAGATTTGTAGTTTTGCAAGGTCTTTAGTTTTCTCTGCCAAAGAGTACTGGTGCCTCACAAAATTACACCTCCAATGATTCTGTAGAATGGAACTATGGCAGTCGAGGTGGTGTCAAATTGCATTATTTCTACAGTGTAAATGCACCCAGAGTTCAAATGGATCAAATCTCTGGAGGCATCATCTTGTGATAAGTATCCCCAAAGCTGCTTTTTTTCTGGGTCTAATTGCAGTTTAAAAGCAGTATATCATAATCTCCTTAGTTTCAGCTTCACCAGTTCTCTAATCCAAATTGTCTCAGACATAACACCCATGTAGCAAATTTATCTTTGAAGATTTGCCAACACAGACTGGTGATGCTTGTGTTTCCTTCAACAAGTTCAACTTGATGGTCTACAAAGTTATCTCCAATTCTGTGATTGTATTCAACTGAATAATATTATTCAAGGACACTTGCCATTTTATTTTCTGTGGCCCACTGTGATCAGAAAGAGTTTTCTTTCTCCAGAGGCCTCATAGTTTGCCGCATTGCAATAGAGAAGTTGAATATCATAGACCTGCCCTAAAATATATATTCCTCCTGGATAGATTTTGCTAATGCACAGTATATGGCAGTTTGCTTCATTTGTGGCCACAAATGAATTCCTACTCAGATCAAGTTTGACTTTGAATGTAGCATGCTGCATATTTGTTTGAGTTATTTGAATTGATTTTTCTCCTGATACCTTCATGCATTGCAACTGTCTTGCAGTTGGGAATATGAATTTCATGAATGCATATTGATTCTTCCACATTACACTTTGCCCCAAGATGTGTATAAATAATACATATTCATTGAAAAACCTACTCCTCTTATACTCTATAGCTTCTTTTCAAAAATTGGCATCCCCCCCCCCTTTTTGTTATTACTAGAAACATCAACTGTGCTTTTGGGACTTTATTTACAGTATTTCTACACTCATTAAAAAAAAAGTGATGAATCAGTCCCCCAGCCCTAATTCAGCCCACAATCAGAACCAAGTTGTGGGCTTTTTCGGTGCTCTTTCTAGGGCTTACTTTTCCAAGTTTTCCATATAAAAGTTTGTTATCACAGGGCTTAGAGGGCTTCCCATTGCTACGCCATCTCTCTGCTCATAGAATCCATTGTCCCACTGGAAATAGCTTGTGGTGAGGCAATGTTCAAACAGGGCTGTGATGTCCTCTGGAAAAAATTGTCGGATGAGTGTCATGGTGTCCATTATGGGGACTTTGGTGAACAGGGAGACCACATCAAAGCTGATTAGTATGGGCCTTTGCAGACTGCTAGAAATAGTGCAAATTGAGTCCACTTTAACTGCCCTGGCTCAGCGCTAGGGAATCATGGGAATTGTATTTTTTTTTTTTTTAGAATTTTATTGTTGCCTCTTTAAAACATACATCAAAAATCAAAAATAAAGTTCAACGGCAAACACCCAAATCAAATACCTTACAAAACTAAATAGACTAACAACATAAAATAAAGAAACAATATCTAAACACATATTTCTAAAACAATTACAAACTTAAAACTGCACCAATTACTCCTCTTTTGCTTCTACATCTATACTATTCTTTCCCTGGCTTATCTTCCCTCTTTCCTTCCTTTTATTATACCTTTAACCTTTCTTTTTTCCTTTGTTCTACCTTCTTAACCCTCCAAGCATCTCTATCATCCTTCCTTCCCATTACCTTCCTTTCTATCTTTCAGCTACTCTTTCTTTCCTTATCTTCATCCTTAAGTACCTCCTTTATTTAATTCCTTTCCCTACCTACTCTCACCTTCCTTCACTTCCTTATACTTTCTTACTATAACACTTTCCTTAACCAATTACTTTCATATCTTCTTTCCTCTTATATTCTTAAATTTCCTAATTCAAACATCTTTTATCACATCAAGCATACCGACTTCAAACTTACTTTGTTGGATTTTATTTTGTACTTTAATGTCCTCCTTGTAAACATATCCTATCTTAGCATTCATGTCAAGCTCTTTAAATTTTATATTGTTGATCTGCTTGTGTAACTCTTAATTTATTATGCTAATCTTTTATCACTTATTTTGAAATATTATATTAATAAACTATTAATAAACTATTACATGACTATTTGTTGTCATTTATTCACAATACATCCTATTTTACACCTCTCTTTTCAACCAATTCTATAGATTTCTAATTGTTTATAATTGCTCTGTTATTATTACTCTATAATATATTATCATTATCTTTTACTTACCTGGCAGGGGAGACATCATGATCATGGAATTGTATTTTTTTTTTCTGAGACATTGAGCCTTCTCTGTCAGAGAGCTCTGGTGCCACAATAAACTACAGTTCCCATGATTCTTTAGCATTGAGTCAGAGCAGTTAAAGTGGACTCAATTTGCACTATTTCTGGCAGTCTGCAAAGGCCCTATGTCTCTGGATTTAAGTTCAAGATTATTGATTTTTCATATGAAGTGAGCTGAGTCCTTGATGTAGGACTCAGCTCACTTGATGTAGGGTTTGTCCTATATGGGTTAGTAATTATGTGGCCAGAAACTTGGCCAAATCATATGTGGGGGATCCAATGGCACTCAATATGGGTTGGAGTGGAATGGAATCCTTGTGGATCTTGGGAAGTCCATATAGTCTTGGTGGGAGAGCCTCAGATTTGCACAAACTTTGTCTTGTGGTTGGTTGAATTGAGGTGTTTTTGATCAGGGTGTTCACTTTCCTGGTGATTTTGTTGTTTGGGTCTTGTTTCAGTTTTTTATATATTGTAGGATCCAGGAGTTCCCTGACTTTTTGTTTGTATTGTTCTGTTTCCATGATTACTGTGGCATTGTCTTTGTCTGCTGGGAGAATGATGATTTCTGGGTCTGAATTGAGGTCCTTGATAGCTTTTCTTTCTTTTTTGGTTATGTTGCTGGGAGGTGGTTTTGCCTTGCGCAGAATCCTTGCTGTTTCTCCTTTTATCTCTTCCTCTTCCTCCTCTAGGAGATGGTGGAGTGCAGATTCTACCTGGTCAATGATGCCATCAACAGGGATTCTGGTGGTGGTTACTGCAAAGTTGCCTCCTTTGGCCAGGATGGATGTCTCCTCTTTTGAAAGTTGCTGCTGTG
Organism: Phrynosoma blainvillii; assembly: GCA_026167975.1. Lineage (NCBI taxonomy): Eukaryota > Metazoa > Chordata > Lepidosauria > Squamata > Phrynosomatidae > Phrynosoma > Phrynosoma blainvillii. Next base: position 105,108,673 of record JANUYF010000001.1, read on the forward strand.
TGAGATTGATTATCGTCCATGATGTATCCAATGAGGGTTTCAGCTGGTGCTTCTGGCATTTGTTGAATTTCTGTTTTTGTCTTTCGGTGTGGTCTGCCATATCTTTTTCCATTTTCCTGTATGTGAGGCTGTCCATTTTGTCCCAGTCTTGGTTGTTCATCTTTTGACTGATGCTGAGGTGGAGTGATAGCAGTTCCTTATCTGTGTTGGCCAGTTCTTTGTGGGTGGTGTGTATTCTCTCCCGTAACAGAGCATGTTCCATCCTGTTGTAGACACGGTTGGCCTGTGGTGATTTGAAGGTCCCTTTTGCTGTGAGAAATTGTAGTATGGTATCTGTGTCTCTGTAGCGTAGCAGGAAAGTTAGTGAGCAGAGTAGATGTGCTTTCTCAGTCCAAAGTTTTTCCATTCTCCCGGTGTCTTGGAACAGTTTCTCCCTGTAGAGATTTCCAATGTGAAGTCATAGGCTTTCATGGCTGGCATCCATAGTTTTTTGTGGGTTTTTCGGGCTGTGTGGCCATGTTCTAGAAGAGTTTCTTTCTGACGTTTCACCAGCATCTGTGGCTTACATCTTCAGAGAATGCTGGAAGGGAAGAGAGTGGGTATATATATATATATATACACTGTGAGACCCTGGGTAGAGGGGAGTGATTCCTATGTAAACTGTGTATTGTTCTGTTGTTGATTGTGTATTGTTCTGTTGTTGATGACACTGCAGACTGGGCCAGCCAGAAAAATCAGCAGTAGCAGAATACATTATAAATCATCCTGGGCATAAAATGTTGTTTGAAAACACTGAAATTCTGGACCATGCCAACAACTATCAGTCAGAATGCAAAGGGAAGCCATCGAAATGCACAAACACTTGAACAACTTCAACAGGAAAGAAGAAACCCCCTCCTAGACCATCACCCCCTTTGACCTGGGATGTGCGTGTGCCAAATTGCTTCCCAGTTGGGGTGTTTCACACTCTGCAGGGGAATTGTGCTGCTTTCTCAAAACAGTGACTAGAGATAACAGTGAGCCTTTTTGGTCCTCCTTTATTGTTGTTAACTGCCACTGAGTTTTACTAATCGTAAATTAATGAATGAGAGGCCTCAAGTCACTCCTTTATCAACAACCCTGCTCAGGTTTTGGAGACTCAGGGCCATGGTCTTCCTATGTACTGTAGTCTTCCTCTTTTCCTATTGTCTTTCACCTTATTGTATTTTCTTGTCAAACTGATAAGTCTTTTCTAATAAATCATGTCTTCTCAAGATATGTCCAAAGTATTCCTTCCTATATAGAAGAAGGAAGAAGATGCACGAAGCCAGCTAGTCTCAGATATTATTTGTAGGTGCCACCTTAGTCCTAAAAAAACTTGATTCCTTCTTTGCCATGAGGAAAAGGGAGGTGGGGAATAAAGTTTGGCTCCTTTGAGGCTGAGAGAGTGTTACTTTTCCAAGGTCACCTAGTAAGTTTTCATGGCTGAGCAGGAATCTAAACCCTGGTCTCCTAGAGCTCAAGCCCAGCACTCAAACCACTGCACCATGGGAAGTATTTTAGACAGATCTCATATCCCATAACAAACAAAAATAAGAGACCTTCAGTTTCCAGACTGCTATTGCTTTTGCTTCAGAGTAAAAACCACAAGGTAGATCTGGATCATATAATTATGTCCATATATAAGAAGGTAGAGTATGTTAGTTGTCATCATTGACAGAATCACTGTATTCATATGCCTTGTCTTCCAAATTGTAGACAAATGAGGCATTTTATTATTTTTCTAAATAAAAATTCACTCCAGTGCATTATTCATTAGTGATGACAGATCCTGCATTGTACATGAGAATGCTAACATCAAATTATATATTTAAAAGCAAAATCTGTGAAAAAGCAGGAGCTTTTAGATTGTGGGTAATCATAATAGTTTAAAGCATTGGACAAATGCTGGACTTGTTATCTGCTTAGAATTTATCAGATTGCTCTCTCTTTAGAATAATCTGAATTATAGTGTAATCCCTTGCATCCATTATTCAGAAGTAGACCCCCATTGATTTAAATGGGATTTACTCCCAGGTAAGTGTGTATAGGAGTGTAGCTTTACTTCCATGCATTTTATGACAGGTTGTGATTTGAAACACATTGTAAGACACAGTATCATGAGTGTAATGCCATCAGAGCACTGTGACTGGCCCATGTTTAGGGTTTAAGGTCATTGTCATTGTCAGATGTTACCTTTCTCATTCCACCAACAAATGAAGTGAGGCCTATGCCTACTGAGGAGATGGTCTTCTAAATGGTGACACCTTTGCTGTGGAATGCCCTTTCCAGAGAGATTTGCCCAAGAACCACATTTTGGTCATTTTAGCACTAGTTGAAAGATGTTAGGATTCCCCTAGGTTTTTTTAATTGTTCCATTTTTTAAATTGTGCAATGAGGGGTTTTTTTAGCTCCTACATTGCTGCTGGTTTTTACTTCATTTTTGTTTTTTCTATAGTTTTTAAAGTTTACATAAGGTTTAATTTTAGTTGTAAGTGGTGTGGTTTTAGACTTTATTTTGTGAACTGCCTGGAGAACTTCAGCTATTGGATAGTATAGTTAGCCCTCTGTGTCCACAATTTTTTTATCCATGGATTCAAGCATCCACATCTTGAAAATAGTCAGAAAATATATAAATTCCAAAAAGCACACCTTGATTATGCTATTTTATATAAGGGACACCATTTTACTATGCCATTGTATTTAATGGCACTTTCCCATGCACTGATTTTGGTATCCACAGAGAATCCTGGAACTAAACCCCAGTGGATACCAAGGGCCCACTGTATAAGAATTATGTAACAAGTAAAAGAGTAAGGGGTGTTGCAGACCAGCCTAAAGGGCCGGCCTGTGGGTGGAGTTGAGATGTCCTGATGCACCATGCCTGTACGCATGGTGCGCAGTGTCAGGACACCCTCCTGGCACAGCGTGTAGACACGCTGCACCTAAAGAGCACAGAAGAACCATGATACCGGCTCTTAGGGCGGCCTTTTGCCACCCCTAAAAGGAGTGACATTTTGCCACTTTTTTAGGGGTGGCAAAAGGGAGGATCCAGGCCATGGCATGCGGTTTCCATGGCCCCAATCCACCACTAACAGGGGCAGCCCAGAGCCGCCCGCCCATATAGCCTCTAACAAACAATACATTTGATTCTTGCGTGTTGTTTGCATAGGTAAAATCAGTGTGGAAAATAGGGTTCTGGGCCTATGCTATGCATGTTGCTGTAGTGGAGGGGCACCTTTGGTGGCCCCCTAGATGCTGTATCTTGAGGCCCAACTGGGGGTGAGTGAGATGACCACTGGGGAGTGGCTAGGGAAAAGAGGTCTGCATTGGACTGGTTTGCTGCCTCTTTTATGTGAAGAGAACTCAAGGCCTCCTCATGTTGTGGTCATCCATCTCAGTAGGAATGACTTGGGCCTGCTGAAAGGGAAGCCCTCATTTTGCAAGCCCTGAATGACTTTCAGGCCATGCATAGCAGATGGCCAGGCATAATCTTGGTCTGGTTGACTACTTGGTCACACCAGATTTAGCATGATGAAGAGAAGCTTAGCCCAGAGGAAAGTAAAAAAAAAGACATGTACTGGGTGTTGAGCCATTTTTTTCCTTGGTTTTCTTCCTCATGGTTTTCCAATGCCCAGAGCTCTACAGACAATATGGCATATTCCTAGGAGATCTATAGTGGGGGGCAGGGTGTCTTACTGGTTGGCCTGGCAGGGGAAAGAGACTAAGCAGATGCCTTAGCCCTTGTCTGTAGCAGGTAGCAGGAAGATCATGCACCTTGGTATTATTTTGGTGTAGGGTAGCCCTCTGGAACTGCCTGTCTAGGATACTGCAACCTGGGATTGGGGAAGGAGAATACTCTTTAAAAAAATAATTAGTATTTCCAAAAAAGATAAAAACATATATCCATATATTTTTGTTACAAAACTTACCTATTGTTATTAAAAAATTACCTTTTCAACAGTGGGAGAAAGACATCTCAGAACTTATCTGGGCTGGAAAAAAAACAATGATTCATTGGAAAACAATGAAAGATGTTACGAGGGGGTATCATAAAGTTTTAATTTTCACCTTTTAAAAAATTGACAAAAAGTTTGTTTTGATTTGTAGTTGTTAACTTATCTCTACGTAGTCACCATCCAGATTTACACATTTTCCTCAGCATTTCTTGAACTTCCAAATACCATTATTATTGAAATTTGCAGATTGTGCCTTACGAGGATTTTACACTTTAATCATTTCTGGCACAATCTGTCACAAAAATAATGGACACAATGAGCTGATTTTCTCAATATCAAGGACTTAGGGACCAATTATGTCACTCACAAAATTTCATCAGTATACCATAATAACTTCCAGGTGATAATTATTACTTTATGATACCCTTTCATAGAAAAAAGACGTGGATTGGGCATACCAGATTTGAAGATTTATTATTATTCATACTGTAGGCTGAAGGATTGGATACATTTGACTGATGAGAAACTACTTACTTTGGAGGGATTTAACCTGAGATACAGGTGGCACGGATATTTGTGGTACAATAAATTAAGCCTAATAAAGACTTTAATGATCATATAATTTGGCAGTCTTTATTGAGAGTTTGGAATGCATGTAAAAGCAAAATCTACAGAGAACTGCCAGAATGGCTATCTCCACCTGAGGCATTGATGAGGAAAAATACAGCAGGAAGAAAATGTCGGTTAAAATATCAAGATCTCCTAATTTGGGAGGAGAGAAAGCCGAGAATAAAAACTAAAGAAGAATTGGAAAAAGATGGTGTTAAATGTCAATGTTTTTTTCTTAGGCAATTTAAAGAAAGAACAAAGATAGATCTCAAACTAGAAGGTATTATGAATGTTAAAACTGATCTCAATGAGATCTTGTGGACAAATAAAAAAGCCACCATATTCAAGGTATATAAATTGCCATTAAAAAGAGAAACAGAGATGGCAATAGTTAAAGAACACACGGTAAAATGGGCACAAAAATTGGCCACTCAATACAGCTGGATAAATGGGAGATTGCTTGGGGACAAGATTCGTGGATGTTAATGAACATTTCTTAGCGTGGATGTTAATGAACATTTCTATAGAATGTTATACCAATGGTATTTGACTCCAAGTAAATTAGCAAAAATATACAAAAATAGAAATGGAATATGTTGGAAATGTGGTAGATGTGAAGATGCTTTTACCATATTTGTTGGATGTGTGCTAAGACAAAAATGTTTTGGATTGAGGTTCATAAAATAGTACAAGAAATTTTTGAAATTAAAATTAAGCTAGAAGTTGAACTCTTTCTTCTTAATATAGTGCAGAGTAAGGAGGAAAGAAAGCATCTAAAATGTATATTATATTTAATAACAGCTACAAGAATGACTATTGCACAAAAATGGAAAGACTCTGACTTCCCAACAATTGATGAATGGTTTATGAAAACATTGGCTATGTTACAGTTAGATAGATTAACAATGTTAATTAGAAAAACAACAGAGAAATGGGAAAGAGACTGGGTGACAGTCTTCAAATATTGTAAAAAGAAATGGTCTATTTAAATATATATGGATAAAACAAGAACAAACAGAGGTGGTGGTATATGGGTAGGAATTACAAATGTAAGCAAAAGTTAGATATTATTGATTGATGAATAAGTAGAGAGTAAGTACAGAATTCATACAGAAAAGGAAGAGAAAAAAGAGGTAATTTACTATTTAAGGAATGAATTGATTTGGTATTGTATTTACTAAAATAGATGAAATAATGTAAAACATGGCTAATAAATTAAGTGATTGTCATTTGTATATGCTTGTAATAGTGGGAGGGGGATAATATGTAATCAATGTAAAATGGATTCAATTGGATTTGATTACAAAGTTAATATGATACTATGTTTAATATAGTGACTTTTATTTAAATAATCATAATAATAAACTGCAAAACAAATATCCAAAAAGTCAATTCAATCAAATAAAAACTACATCAATCTACAAACAAAACATGAACAATCCATATTTCATTCGTTACTTCCTTTTCTATAGTCTAGACTAGAGGCATGAATAGGTTTTTCAAAAAATTAATGTAGATTATCTCCACAATTGCTGATACAATGTTATTTCTACATTTCCATATGTAGTATATGGGGGGCTGTAGACGGGCGGCTCTAGGCTGCCCCATGAAGCAGAGGATCGAGGCCACTACTGCCCCATGCTGTGGCCCTGATTCTCACTTTTTCTGCCCCGAAAAGAGCAGCAAAATGCCGCTCCTTTCAAGGGTGGCAAACGTCCGCCCTAAGAGCCGGCGTGTGGCTCTTTAGCACCCCTTCCAGTGCAGTGCGTCAAAACACTGTGCTGGAAGGATGTCCTGATGCCACACACCATGCATAATGGCACTTGTCATCAGGACACCGCTGGCGTGGGGTTAGGACGGCCGGCGTGTGGCTGCCCCTCCCCATCTCTCCCTCCAGGCTGGCCCTTCAGTCTATAGAGGCCCTATATTTATGTTTCTCATAGGAATCTAACCACCAAAAGGTGATGCATGTAGGAGTGGGGAAAATCAAAGGGAATGGCAGATAGACATTATAAATAAAAGCTGGGACATTGAGGCAGGTTTATGACTGGGATGAGAGTTTGCCTTCTGATCCCAGGAGATGGATCTGGAAGAATTAAACTTCAAAGGTCCTTTGATATGGACAACTGGACTATTGGGGAGGGGAAAAAGAAGGTTTGGTCTGCTGTGGTATGCAGATAAGCGGGATCTAGCATACACACAGAGAGAGTTGATGCACATAGGCAGGAACACTCAGAAGATGGTCTTCTGTGAAGAATCTTGCTCCAGATGGCACAGCAAAAACCCACCCACACGCAGGCTGTTGCTTTCAGCTTGGAGAAATGAATCACTGAAATGAATGAGACTTCACTCAATATTTACAAAGATAGAGTATCCGAAATCCGTCTTGAATACTTACAACTATGCAAACTTAATAAAGTACTTTGCCAACCACCAACTACAACTAACCAACAACGGAGTTTCTGACTCTCTCCCATATATAGGTGGTCTTCTTGATAACATGTGACAGCCATGCACTAATGAAACCAGGCTGATTTCATCCCTAGTGCCTGTTGCATCAGAACTGTTGCATCAGACCTCCCATGATGCACAGTTTACCAAATGCTGACTCATGCACCTGGCACTTGAACTGTAGTAACCCTGTTACCATTGCTCCAGTTCATTTCAGTGGCCACATCCATGTCATTTTCCAGACCAGGGTGCAACATGGTCTTGACAATCCCCTCCAAAATGGCATGTGGTGTGTTCCCTGTATCTGTGCATTTGTCCCAAGTGTAATGTAGACCTCATACACTGAAACCCAGCCTGCTAGCCAGCCTCTTGTGGCATTCCACAGGTAGTGGCTTGTTAACATGTCAACTATGTTGTCCTCTCTACCAACATACTGCACAAGCTCTCTCACATTGTGGTATCTCACTGTGATGTACTTGGTCCTAAAATTCAAATTTTCTGATTCTGCCATGCCAATGCATGCCTGTGAGTCTGTGTTCATTACAGTTGCTTTACTACAGTTATCTCCTAGGTTTTTCAACAATTGCCTAGCCCACTGTATTTCATTTGCAACCCCTGATAATGCAGCAAACTCTGCCTCCGTTGTACTGAGTGCTATGCAGCCTTGCTTTCTGGACCTCCAGATGACAGGGCTATAAGCATAACTGATGATCAATCCAGTTACTGACTTCCCATCAGCTGTCTCAGATGCGAAGGCACTGTCTGCAAATCCTTCCACCTCTGAGATCCCTCCTGTTGTCAACAAGCATCTGTGTTTTGTGCCTTTCAATTACCGCACAATGCACTTCACTGCCATCCAGTCCACCTGTCTGGGTTTCGCAGCTCCCCTACTGAGTATCCCTAGTACAAGGCTGATGTCTGGCCTGGTGTTGTTTGCCAAAAACAACAGACTGCCTATCACTGATACAAGTCAGGCCTCTCAAACAACTCCTCTGACTCCGAGTTCTGGTAGTCAGGTGTCATCGGGATCTTTACAATATTAGCTTCACTCAAGCCAGTCTTCTCTATCAATTTATCTATTTTTCTTTTCTGGCACAATCTGAAACCACCACTCTGGTTCCCTTCTATTTCTATCCCTAGGTAGTTCCTCAGATGTCCAAGGTCCTTCAGCTTGAACCTTTGTGCCAACTGCACCAGTCTGCTCTCCTCTTGATCTCTGGCTGCAACACACAAGTCATTAACATAAATGACCAGGATTATGCTACCCTTCATGTATACACACACATTGGCCACACTCTGCCGACATCCCAGCCTCTCTAGTTCTTCGTGTATGCATAGATTCCAGCATCTGGCACTTTGCTTGAGTCCATGCAGTGCCTTCGTCAGCCTGTAAACCTTGTTGCTGCCTTCACAATCACATGCATGAACTTGCTTCATGAACATAGTCTCCTCTAGGGAGGCATTGAGGTATGCTGTCTTGAAGTCAAAATGAATGACAACTAACCTCTTTTTGGCAGCTACAGCAAGCACCATCCTGAGACTCTTTGCCTTAGCTGTCAGTGAGAATGTCCTGTCATAATTCTCAAATCGTTCCTTTGAGTACCCTTTGGCTACTAACCTAGCTTGGTATTTCACAGTCCCATCTGGCATGTCTTTCTTCTTATAAACCCACCTGCAACCAATCACTTTCTGCCCTGCAGGCCTGTCAACCACCTCAAACACTCTCCTGTCCACCAATGCACTAAACTCCTGATCTATGGCTACATTCCACTTCTCTTGCTCACCAACTGGGTACCTGAACATATCCTTGTAATCATCAGGCTTCTCAACCACAACAGTACAGGCTAATGCCTCCTGCACAACAAATCTGTTTGGTGGTTTCCTGACTCACTGAGTTCTGCATAGAATGATGACTCTAGTCCTGCCATGCTCATCCTCATTGTCACTACTGCGTTCCTAGATGTCTTGTCTCTGAACTTGTTCTTGCTTTAGTGTTTCTGTGTGTCTTTGTGTGTATGTTTCCACAAAAGTGCTGGACTGATGTGAAGTGCTAGGTTCCTCCTCCTTCACATCCCTGGATGCATCTACCCCTCCATTTCTGATGTTTGTACCAGTGTTGTTCAATTTTACAAAAATATCATGGTTACTGTGGATCTTTTCCCATCCAGCATGCCTTTCAAATTTTGCACTCCTTGAGTACAGGACTCTGACACCACCCAATAGAAGTCTATAACTATTCCCCTCATAGCCCACAAACCATAATAATAATAATAATAATAATAATAATAATAATAATAATATAATTTTTATTTATATCCCGCCCCTCTGCCAGGCAATCGGGATGGTGCACAACATTACAAAACTACAAAGAATAAATCAAATTAAAATCCCATCCCTCCTTCACCCCCTCCCCATCCCCCTGAACATACAAACAAATTGAATAACAGTAGCCAATAATACAATTTTAAAAATACATAATTTCTAGTCTTATGGTCCTTCAATACCTGCAAGATGACAAAACAGTCCTCCGTGGCCATAGTGTGGTGCTGGCAAGGGTGTTCTCAGGTGGCATTGTGTAGCCGCCGGTGCTCTTTCAGCACCCGAGGAGATGGGGTGGAGGTGGGGCGGCTCAGGCCACTCAGCTGGTCTCCAGGAGCTGGTCCTCCGTCCTCCACAGCCTTGAGCTGTAAGCAGTCCTCCGTCCTCCACAGCCTTGAGCTGTAAGCAGTCCTCCATCCTCCACAGCCTTGAGGACGGTGCTGCTCGCCAGCCAGCGAGGGTGTTCTCAGGCAGCGTTATATACGTGGGGCGGAGGTGGGGTGGCTCAGGCCGCTCAGCTGGTCTCCCGGGGCTGGTCTCCCGGGGCTGGTAAGCAGTCCTCCATCCTCCACAGCCTCGAGGACGCTGCCACTCGCCGGCTCTTCAGTTCATTTTTCTTTCTAAACTGAGGAGGAATTAGTACTGAGGCATACTACCCACCCACCCCCTCAAAAAAAAGATTGGGTGTTCTCCCATGTAACAGGAAATATGGTGTTTGGTTGATTGCACTGCACCACATCCTGTTAATGGTATGGCATGCAACCTTTGTGGGCATCTTCTAACATGCAATCCCTCATCTGATTAATCATGCCAATACGTCTTTCAGCCAAACCATCCTCAGCTGGGCAAGCCGGATTAGTGGTTTTGTGCTGAATTCCTTTTTCCTTAAACCACTGCTGCAGACTTTTGGCAAAAAACTCTCCACTCCTAATGGTCACAGTTGTGCCCACTCCCTCTCAATGAGATTGACCCACTTTTTGACCTGATCGGCAGCTTCACCTTTGGTTTTCAATATGGCAACAAAGGAATACCGGGTGTTTTTGTCTACTATGAGCAAGGTAAACTTGTTTCCTCCCATGCTCTTAACCTGGTGCAGTCCTAACAAGTCTGTGTATACATCCTGAAAAGACCTGTGGGTGGTGCACTTGCTTACTTTGGCAACCAGGTAAGCCTTGACTTTCACCCCTTTACATACTGCACAATCAAGGTAGTTGTTGCATTTCTCCACTTTGAAATCTGGACATACCTTCCCTAGCTTTCTTAAACCCTTGAAACTTGTGTGCCTCATCACTCTATGATAATAGTGTGCACAATTTTTATGCAATGGCTTGTTAGCTACATTGCTACACTACACCTGTGCCACCATGTGGTATATCTTTGTATTATATTGTACAAATTTTAATTGTTGTTAGCTGCCTTGATTGTGCTTAGAGGGGCAGGGTATAAATAAAAATTTATTATTATTATTATTATTATTATTATTATTATATCTGATTTTTCTTAACAGCTTTACCACACACTGCCCCCTCCTTGGAGATTACTCCTTCATCCCCTTAAAATGGACTTCTAACCCATCATTGGTTAGGGATGCCACATTCACAAGGGAATTCTGCAGTCGAGGTGCACATAAAACATTATCAAATGTTTTCCCCAGCCTTGGGATGTACACAGACCCTTTAAACTCCACTCTACCCGATTCACCATGAGCAAATACAACTGTATCTACTGAAGCTGGTTTTGGGTACTGTATTCTCCCCTTGTCTGGTGCCATGTGGTGGGAACATCCACTATCTAAAAGCCAGACTGGATCTCCCTTTTTCCCACTCACAACACCATCCACAGCAGAAACAAACCCCCTCCCTCTGAGGCTTTTTCTTCTGTGAAGACTGTCCCTTCTTTGCTGCCAAGACTCCTGAAATGTCCAAGTCTCCCCACAGGAAAAGCATCGCTTAGTCATGCAGATGGCAGCACTCCCTTCCTGGGACATCTCAGTGGTTGGTTGCCTCCAGCTTGTTTTTCCAGCTTCCCTGGATCTCACCTCAGAGTCTCTTCTCTGGACCTCCTCCAGGATCCCTGAAGCCACAAGTTCAGTCCTCAGATCTGCCTTGGCAACTCCCTGTAGGCCATACATCAAAAAGTCCCACACACTGGTTAAGCTGCTCAGGAGTATGAACACATTTTGGGAGTCCTCCATCTGAATGCCTTTATTGCTGCACTCTGCAAACAGGCTTTGCATTTTCTTCAGATGAGTAGTGACAGAGGCAACCTCCTGTAACTTACAGCTGTACATCTTTCTACTGCAAAGCATCTTTGATAATGCTCCGTCAGGCTGATGAACTCATTCCAAGGTGCACCACACATCAAAAGCTGTCTGCTTTTCTCTGCTGTCATTCAACTGGCCTGGTTATAGGGCTAAAATGATCGAGGTCCTCGCCTTGCGGTTATCCTCTATCTGAGAGTCATCAGGTTGTTTCTGTACAATGTCCCTCAAGTCCTGTTTGATGAGTAAAGCTTGCATATAAATTTCCCAAGAAGTATAATTTTCATCACTGAGCTTCTCAAATCTAACAACCATTTCCATGTTCTTGCTCTGTGTCAGCAACAAACAGATGCAGATGGACTTCTGGGCAAACTGGTAATGGACTGGGCAAGCAGCCAATACATGTGAAAGCTTGAAAAGCCTTCCCCGGCACACTGATAACAGCACTGACAGTGAAGAACACACTTTAGCTCTCTCAGTCCTAGGACTTCTTTGCCCCCAGTGGATTCAGCAGCACACCACTGGTAATTCTGGAACACTCACAACCACTCAGGCACTGTCTCTGTGCACGCTGGGCCCAAAACCTGTGTTGGGGTATGCAGACAAGTGGGATCTAGCATACACACATGCAGAGTTGATGCATATAGGCAGGAATGCTTAGAAAATGGTCTCTGTGAAGAGTCTTGTTCAAGTGGCACAGGAAACATCCTCCCACATGCAGGCTGCTGCTTTCAGCTTGGAGAAATGAATTGCTTGACAGCGAGACTTCACTCAATGAGGGCTTTAATCTTTTTTGCAAATATTTACAAATATACACAGAGTGTCAGACATCCGTCTTGAATACTCACAGCTATATACAGACCAACAAAGTGCTTCGCCAATCACCAACCACAACTAACCAATAATGGAATTCTGACCCTCTTCCTTATATAAGTGGTCTTCTTGGGAACATGTGACAGCCATGCACTAATGAAACCTGGCTGGTTTCATCCCCAGTGCCTGTTGTATCAGACCTCACATGATGCATACCTGGCTGGCCTCATCCACTGTGCATGTTGCATCAAACCTCCCATGATGCACAGCTTACCAAATGCTGACTCATGCACCTGACACTTGAACTGTAGTAACCCTGTTACCATTGCTCCAGTTCCTTTCAGTGACCACATCCATGTCATTTTCCAGAGCAGGGTGCAACATGGTCTTCACATGGTCAGAGGGATTTAAAGTAATAGTTTGGTGGGAGAGTTGTTTCTAAAAGGATTGCTGTGGTGAAGTATCTTGATTCTGAAATAAAGCGATAGTGACTTTATACTTAAAGATGTTTTTCTGGTTCTTTAAGTTTCTTGCTATCAAGCATGACACTGAATAAACTCTCCTCTAACTTCACCTCATATGTAGCAACCCCTTGCTGCTCAAGGCAAAGCTGAACTGGAGGAACCTTCCCAGGGAGAGTGAAGTGGCAGTTTGATGGCCACAGCCTAGGAAGGCTGAGTGAACTTCGGCCAGATGGCTGGAGTGAGGAGACCCCAGGAAGCCAGGGAAGGTCCTGGGAGCAGCAACTGGACTCAGGAAGAGGCTCAGTGGACAGTGCAGAAGTGTGAAACAGGATGGGACCCAACTTACCTGGACTTGGAGGACTGGTCCATGGAAGAAGAAGGGCCCAAGGAAAGCTTAGATGGGCCATGGGAGGATGCCCCTGAGAACTCGCTGGATGCCGTGGAAGAGTATAAGTGGTTCCAGACCCCGATGGCTAGTGGGGGCTCATAGCAATGTTGAGGACAGCAGAGAAGATGGGATGGGGATCCCAGAGAGAGGCCAGCAAAGTGGGCAGACACTGCAGTGGAAACCCCAACCCATGGAGCTATGTGGTGGGATCAGTTCCTGGCAAATCTGGCCATGCCAGTGCAAGCCATGAGAGAGCAATACCCAACATGGGGAGAAGTGACCCTCTGAACACCCATAACAGCACCCATGAGTCACATTCACAACACAGCCATGTGATAATTGTGGGTGGGTTTGATGGGAGATTCAGTATGTTATCTTACTTCATGGCCCAGGTGGGGCCATGCGGGAGTGGGGACCCATATTCCCTACAGAGTGCACCAGAGTTAGGTGTGTGACTGCACACCTGAAAGGTGACATGGCCAACTGGCTAGTGCAATAATTTGATGCCCAAGCCCTGGAATTGGAGAACCTGTCAGCATTCATGGAGGCCCTGTGAGCCCACTTCAAGGAGCCTTTTAGGATCGATAAAACCCGGGATGAACTGATGGTGCTGACTCAGGGGACACGCTTTGCAACCGAGTATGCAATGGAGTTCCGAGGACTGACAACTCAAGTCACGGACTGGCCCAAAGCCACCAAGGTGGGCTAACAAAGTTGAAGTGGGTCCAAATGATCGACAACCCACAGAGAGTGAGAGAGTGGATCCAACTGGTGGGAGAGATCGAAATGGTGCAGCAAGAGATCCAGTTGATGACCTACTGGAAACCAGGAGCAAGGGAACTAACACAAACCCAAGCCACTCCTAAGGGAAGGAGAAAGAAACTAAGCCCCAGGAGATGGAGCATGAGTGACAGAGACAACTGGGACTGTGCCTAACCAGAAGGGACATCTGATAGCAGCATACCCTGAAAGGAAGGATGGGCAGCTGAGCAGACTGACAAAGGGGCAGCACCCTCATCCACTGCCAGGAGACCAGCGATGCTCCAGAATGAGACTGGGAAGTTGAGCCTTCCAGGCTGCAGCTGTAGCCACAGATCCAGAGACTTCCCCAGACACTACAGAATCACAGGACAACACAGAGCTGGCAGAAAATTTCAATGGCAGAGGAGGCCAGCCATGGGATCTCAGTGCCATATCACAAGGGTGCGTGGCAAGGTTCTCTTATGCACTCTGGATGTGAAGGTGGAAGATTGGGGTGGGAATAGGAGCACAAACTTAGTGTCCACTATTGATTTGGGGTGCACATGGTGTTTCATCAACCCTACTGTAGCAAGGCAAATGGGACTGAACATCTGAAAGTTGAGGCACCCCATTAATGGCACCTCGATGGGAGGAGCACCTGCCAGTGAGGAAACCAAGACCATTTGGCTAGGAGTAGCAGATCGTTAGGAGATCTGGTTTGTACTAAGCCACACTTCAGAATACCAAGTAATACTAGGCATAGACTGGTTGCACATCCATATCCCGGGGCTCCAGTGGGGGTTGGGAGAACTGATTTTTGATGCTCCTGATGCAGAGTGCACACTAGAGACACCAGAGCAAAAGTGGATGAGTGTGCAGTGGTGACATTGGGGCAACCTGACTCAGCACTAGAGAGGGTCAGAAGCATTGTTACTAAGGACCTGCCAGGCTATCCTCTGGAATACAGAGACATGACAGAGGTTTTCGAGGAAAAAGAGTGCAACCAGCTCCTGCCCCATGGGGAAACAGACTGCGTGATCAAACTAATACTGGGAGCAGAAGCCCACAAATCCCAGCTATGCTCCATGACCCCACTGGAGATGGAAATCTTAATGGACTTTGTGGAAAAGAACCTGGCTAGGGGCTTCATCTGCCTGTCCACCTCCACATTTGGGGCCCCAGTGTTTTTCCGGGAGAAGGAAGACAGTTTGCTACACCTGGTAACAGACAATAGAAACTTTAATGGGATTTGCAATACTAACAAATACCCAATTCCTCTGATGAAGTACATGCTGGGCTGGCTAGCCACTGGCCAGATCTTTACCAAACTGGATTTGAGAGATGCCTATTACTGGGTGTGCATACAAGAAGGGGACAAATACAAGACTCAATTTCATTGCCCTCTGGGGGCTTTTGAATATCTCATTCTTCCTTTCCAGCTATCAGGCTCACTGGGTATTTTTATGAGATTCGTGAATGAAGTTTTACATGATTTGTTGTTTGAAGGAGTCTTGGTTTACCTGGATGATATCCTAATGTACTCTTAAGACGTAGGGGCTAAGCAGACGGGCGGCCATGGGCCGCCATGGGAAGCTGCGCCGTGGGACTGAGTCATCCCCATGCCTCGATCCTGTGGCGCACCTTCACTGCCCCTGAAAGGAGCGCTAAATTACCGCTCCTTTCACAAGTCAGTGAAAGTGCACCACAAAAGGCTGCGGCGCACTTTTGCTGACTTTTCCGCCGCAGCACGTGGAAAGGCTGCGGTGGGAGGTCCTCCTTGGAGCGCCGGCCGTGCGGAGGGCTGGCTGCTCCGAGGACGACCTAGGGAGGGGGAGGGGGTGCCAAGCGTGCAGCTGCCCCTCCCCTTCCCTGCCCCCAAGACGGCCTTTTAAGCTGTCTGCTTAGGCCCTTAGTCTCCCATATAAAGTTAGTAAGTGCCTCCTGGACAATCATCTATATGTGAAACTGCCTAAATGTGAATTTCACACAGACAAATTTGACTTTCTGGGATACCGAGTGTCTAGCCAGGGAATAGGAATGGATCCAGCGAAAGTGCAAATGATCCAGGAATGGGCCACTCCTAAGACACAAAAAGCAGGTGCAGAGGTTTTTGGGCTTTGCCAACTTTAACCGATAGTTCATCCCATATTTTGCTCAACTGACATTGCCCATAATTGACCTACTAAAAACCAAGACTCATCCTGGGGAACCCAATGTGGAACCCAAGCCATCCACCAAGGTGTGGTGGACTCCAGACTGTCAAGCATCTTTTGAACAGCTGAAAGAACTCTTTTGTTCTGAGAATATTTTAAAACACCCTGATCCAAACCAGCTATTTGTTGTGCAAACTGATGCCAGTGATGGTGTGTTGGGTGCTGTATTAATGCAAAAGGACTCCGAAGGGAGGCTAAGATAATGTGAGAAAGTGGGTACTTATCCAGTACTTATCCAAAAAGTTCCAGGGAGCACATTTAAATTGGCCTACTTGGGAGAAAGAAGCAGTGGGCATCAAGAGGGCACTGCAAACTTAGCACCAATTCCTGGAAGGGGCCAGCCACCCCTTTGAAATTTGGACTGATCATCACAATTTAGAAGCCTTGCAAGCTCTGAGAAAACTAAGCCCAAAACAGAGTTGGTGGGCTAAAGAATTCTGCCACTTCAGATTCAAGCTAAAAGCCATCTCAGTAAAAGAAAATGTGCTTGCGCACACTTTATCCAGATTGCCTCAACATGAAAGCCAGAGAGAAATGCTAGAAGAAATTATTTTTACCCCTGATCAACTAGAGCTGGCAGTGACCACCCAAAGTTAAGCATGCCAGGAGAAGGAGGATCTGGCCCAAGCCGCTCCCCTGGATCCTTTGTTTCAGGACATCAGAGAGGTTTGGGATCTAGATCTCAATGATGGGCTGTGGCACAAAGGAGATTGGGTCTATGTTCTGGAAGAGTTGAGATCCAGAATTCTGCAGTTCTGCCATGACTCTAAGGCAGCAGGACACTGGGGATTCCTGAAGTAATCTGGAATTACTTTGGGTAAGAAAATAGTACTTGTGGGAGGGAATTTGGAGTGATGTAGAGACTTATGTGAAAGGCTGTCCTGTGTGTTCTCAATCCAAACCAGTGATAGGCAAGCCTTGGGAGTTTCTCCAACCATTGCCCACACCAAGTGGACCCTGAAGGCATATAGCTATGGACTTTATTACAAACTTACCAGATAGTAAGAGAGGAAATACCATATGGGTGGTCATAGACTTGTTCTCAAAACAAGTACACTTTGTGAGATGCAAAGGATTGCCCAGTGTGGCCAAATTAGCAGATTTATTCATTGGACATTTATACAAAAACCATGGACTTCCAAATAAGATTGTGAGTGATCAAGGCAGATGGTCTTGAATGGGGGCCACACAGAGGAAGTTATTGTGGAGGAGGCCACTTCATGCACAAAGGAGGTATACAGCTGGAGAAATGTCACACACAGATGTAGGAAAATCAGGGATTGTTCTGAGAGCTTGCAGCTACAGAATCAATTTGAAGGTCTCTCCCTTATCAAGGGTGAAGAGGAAGAACAACAGAGACAGTCCTCTGGGACAGTGCAGAGGACCCTGAGAGTACCACTGCAGGGAACAGCCATTGCTAAGCCTCAGGTGTGTGGTGGTGGGACTCCTTGTTGAAGGGTACAGAAGCAGTGGTTTGTGGGCCTGACAAGATGTCCCGGGACGTGTGTTGTCTCTCTGGGGCAAAAATCCATGATGTAACAGTGAGGGTGGCAAGAGTTGTCAAGCCTGCTGACCATTACCTCTTACTCTTGGTCCATGTGAGCACCAATGACACTGCAAGGCATAGCCTTCAGAATATCAGAAGGGATTATGAGGCTTTGGATAGGAAGTAGAAAGAGCTGGATGCACAGGTTGTTATCTCATCTCTTCTCCCAGTTGAAGGGCATGGTCCAGGAAGGGAGGGGAAAATAGCAGATGTGAATAACTGGCTCCGGAAATGGTGCCACCAAGAACAATTTGGATTCTTGGATCATGGGCTGCGGTTCCCTGAGGGTGGACCTCTGGCAAGAGATGGGTTGCATCTCACACCAGTTGGCAGAAACATTTTTGCCAATAGTCTCAAACATTTGATCAGGAGGGTTTTAAACTGAGTCATGTGGGGGATGGAGACAGTACCTTGGAAGGTGTCTTGGAAGGCAGGGGTACATCATGGGCTGGAGATAATAGTCAAAGTGTTATAGAGGAAACAAAGCAAATGATGCAAGGGCCCAACAGTGAGAGGCAAAAAATCTCACAAAGGTAGGAAGTGGGGAGGACCATGGTCTTAGATGTCTCTATGCTAATGCACAGAGCATGGGAAAGAAACAAGATGAACTTGAACTCCTAGCACAACAAAACAAATATAATAGGGATCACTGAAACCTGGTGGGATGAGTGTCATGATTGGAATGTAGGAATAGAAGGGTATTTAAGAGAAATAGGCCAAACAGAAAAGGAGGAGGAATAGCATTACATGTCAGGGATGTTTACACCTGTGAAGAGATCCAGGACTTAAATCCTGGAAATCAGGTGGAGAGCATCTGGATAAAAATTAAAGGGGAAGGAAACAACAGGGATGTTATTGCGGGAGTATAGTACAGATCACCAAGTCAGACTGAGGAATTGAATGATGTCTTTCTAGAATAAATGACCACACACTCAGAAAGGAGAGATGTAGTAGTGGTGAGTGACTTCAACTATCCTGATATTTGCTAGAAGTCAAACTCAGCCAATACTTCAAGGTCTAGTAAATTCCTCACTTGCCTCGAACACAATTTCATTGTCCCAAAGGTGGAAAAGACAACAAGGGGATCAGCTATTTTAGATCTGATCCTAACCAACAGGGATGACCTGGTGAATGGAGTGCAAATGATGGGATCCTTAGGTGAAAGTAATCATGTTCTTATACAGTGGAAAGGAGAAGCTAGGCATAATCAGACACTCATTCTAGACTATGAGACCTGATTTCAACAAACTTAGGGAAACACTGGGAATGATTCCCATGGTCAGAAATACTAAAGGAGAAGGGAGTTCAAGATGGATAGGAGTTTCTCAAAAGGGAGATACTAAAGGCACAATCTCAAACTGTTCCAATGAGAAGGGAAAATGGGAGGTGTCTCAAGAAGCCGGGTTAGATGACAAAAGAACTTTCAATTGAAATAAGTTTTAAACAGGAGAGGTATAAGAAATGGAAATGGGGCAAATCACTAAAGAGGAATTCAAACAAATAGCTAGCACATGTAGGGGTAAAGTCAGGAAAGCCAAAACACAGAATGAGCTCAGGCTTGCTAGAGAGGTTACGAACAATAAAAAGGGCTTTTTTGGGCATGTCCATAGTAAAAGAATGAAGAAAGGAATGGTAGGCCCATTACGCAGAGAAGATGGAGAAATTCTAACAGGGGATACACAAAAGGCAGAACTACCCAACACCTTCTTTGCCTCAGTCTTCTCACAAAAGGAAAAGGGTGCTCAATCTGAGAAAAATGGAGCAGAGGACACAATAGGGGAAATGCAGCATAGAATACATAAAGAGGTAGTACAGGAATACCTGGTTAATCTAAATGAATTTAAGTCTCCAGGACCAGATGAACTACATCCAAGGATATTAAAAGCACTGGCAAATGTAATCTCAGAGCCACTGGCAATAATCTTTGAGAACTCCTGCAGAACAGAAGTCCCAGCAGACTGGGGGAAGGCAAACATTGTCCTCATCTTCAAAAAGGGGAAAAAGAGGATCCCAACAACTATCGTCCAGTTAGTCTGACATCAATAGAGGGAAAATTTGTAGAGCAGATCATTAAAACAGATAGTCTTTGAACATTTAGAAGGCAATGCCATAATCACCAAAAGTCAACATGGGTTTCTCAAAAACAAGTCATGCCAGACTAATCTGATCTCTTTTTTGATAAAATTACCAGCTTGCTAGGTGAAGGGAATGTGGTAGACATAGCATATCTTGATATCGATAAGGCTTTTGACAAAGTCCCCCATGATATCCTTGCAAACAAGATAGTAAAATGTAGGCTAGACAATACAACTGTTAGGTGTATTAATAATTGGTTGACTGAGCAAACTCAAAGGGTGCTCAGCAATGGCTCCTCTTCATCCTGGAGAGAAGTGACCAGTGGGGTGCCACAGGGTTCTGTTCTGGGCCCAGTGCTATTCAACATCTTTATCAACAACTTGGATGAAAGAATAGGTGGCATGCTTATCAAGTTTGCAGATGACACCAAATTAGGAGGAATAGCAATTACCCCAGAGGACAGGATGAAAATTCAAAATGACCTTAATAGATTAGAAAGCTGGGCCAAAGCTAACAAAATGAATTTCAACACGGAGAAATGTAAAGTACTGCAGTTAGGGCAAAAAAATTGAAATGCTGTCCTGGATTGCGGCCAGCACACACAAACCTACGCTGACAAGGTAATTTGGTATGCAGCTGGAAAGAGTCCACAAACCTTGCAGGGAGTGAGAGAAAGAGCAAACCGAAAGTCAAAGCTGAAATCAGGGATATCAGGGTCACGATAGCCAGTTCAGTCCAGGGTCAGGTCAGGTCAGCCAGTGGGTAGCAATAGTTCAGTCCGTTCTGGAGTCAAGGCAACAAGGAGCCAGTGCAGGCAGGAATCACACCAAAGGATCATGCAATAAACTCTGGCATTGAGTTGGCATCTCTCTGCTTCCTAAATAGGGGATGCCCTCCCCCATACCAGAAGAGGCTGGTTAGCTAATTGCCTCACAGAAATTCTCTGGGATCTGCACCTGCCAGCACTTTTAGCCCTGTGCTGCCTGAAGGAGGGAACCTTCAAGCCTGATTCCTCCCCAGAGTCACCACTAAGCTGCCGTACCACCAGAGGAATCCCATCAGTACTAGGACCTGGCTGAGCCTCCTCCTCTGGGGCTGGGAGATCAGGGCTGGGCTCTGGCAGAGCATGATTAATACCTGGTGTAGCCTCAATTACCTCCTGCACTGGAGCAGGATTAGCTCCTGGTGTAGCCTCCATTACCTCTTGCTCTGGAGGAGCCCCATCCTCCTCCTCATCCTCCGAGACCTGTTCTTGGCTGGCCGTGACAAATGCATAGATATAAGATGGGGGACATCTGGCTTAATGAGACTACATGTGAAAGGGATCTAATAGTCCTAGTAGACCACAAGTTGAACATGAGTCGACAGTGTGATGCAATAGCTAAAAAGGTCAATGCAAATTTAGGCTGCATCAATAGAACTATAGTATTTAGATCAAGGGAAGTAATAGTGCCACTGTATTCTGCTTTGTTCAGGTCCCACCTGGAATATGGTGTCCAGTTCTGGGCACCACAATTCAAAAAGGATGTTGAAAAACTGGAGTGTGTCCAGAGGAGGGTGACTAAAATGGTGAAGGGTCTGGAAACCATGCCCTATGAGGAGTGACGTAGGGAACTGGGTATGTTAAGCATGGAGAAGAGATGGTTAAGAGGTGATATTATAGCCCTGTTTAAATATTTGAAGGGATGTCATATTGAGGAGGGAGCTAACTTGTTTTCTGCTGCTCCAGAGAACAGGACCTGGAACAACAGATTGAAGCTACAGGAAAAGAGATTCCACCTCAACATTAGGAGGAACTTCCTGACATTGAGAGCTATTTGCTAGTAGAACACACTCCCGCAGAGTGTAGTGGAGTCTCTTTCTTTGGAGGTCTTTAAACAGAGGATGGATGGCCATCTGTCGGGGATGGTTTGATTTTGAGTTCCTGCATGGCAGGGGGTTGAACTGGATGGCCCTTGTGGTCTCTTCCAACTGTATGATTGTATGATTCTATGAATTTAGTTAGAAATTCTGGAAGATTTTGCAGGAGAAATTAGGAGTCGAAAGGGCCATGAGTA
Organism: Phrynosoma blainvillii; assembly: GCA_026167975.1. Taxonomy (NCBI): domain Eukaryota; kingdom Metazoa; phylum Chordata; class Lepidosauria; order Squamata; family Phrynosomatidae; genus Phrynosoma; species Phrynosoma blainvillii. The sequence continues at coordinate 105,130,587 of JANUYF010000001.1, forward strand.
CATCTCCTCACCCTCAATCAAATAGGAAGTCAAAGAAAAGTAATTATTCTTTAGGGCAATATATTTGATGCTTTGGCAACTATTTGTAAGATGATTGGTTTGACTTATTGCCTCATGCTGAAGTTGCTTTCAGTGGGATGGTTCACCGAAGTACCAGACAGAAGTACCCTTTGAGGTCATTTATGGCTATGAACTGAAAACTTTTCAAGCTCTACCACGGAACCTACAGATCCAGTGCCGCTCTCCCAGTGGATTACAAACATCAAAGATGCATAGTCTCACATTGGCAGTGCTAGATGAGGCAAAACAGACCTACAAGAAGTTTTCAGATTGAAAGAGAGACAGAGAGTGGGAGCTGAGTCCTGGGAGCAGAACCTACCTGTCCAGCAAGCATTTAAAGACTCAGCAGCCTTCCAAAAAATTGGGCCCAAATTTTGTGGAACCTTTTGTGGTAAAATGAATCATCAATAAGGTAACAGCTGAGTTAGATCTTCCAAAAACCTACAGACACTTACACCCTGTGTTTCATTTCAGTTTGCTAAAGTCAGCGCTGGAAGAGGACCCTTGAAGAGAAGAGCCTGAAACTCCACCTCCATTAGTTGTGGAAGGGGAACAATACTTTGAGGTGGCTAAGATTTTAGATTCCAGGTGGCATTGGAAAATATTACAATATTTGGTCAGCTGGTGACTCTTCCCAGGTTTGTGTAATGAATGAGTCTATGCCAGACATGTAGATGCCTCAGATTTGGTCCAACAGTTTCATGAACTACATCCAGACAAGCCAGGAGGGGATTGATATATGCAATTAAATAGTATAATATGTTTCAGGGGTGGAGGAGTGTCAGGATTCTATGCTTCTCATCATAGGAATCTGAACACCAAGGGGTGATGCATGTAGTGGGAGGGAGGGGAAATCAAAGGTAATGGAAGATGAGCATTGTAAATTGTAGATTGGACATTGAGGCAGGTTTATGACTGGGATGAGAGTTTGCCTTCCGATCCCAGGAGATGAAAGGAGATGGACCTGGAAGAACTAAATTTTAAAGATTCTTTGATATGGACAACCGGACCACTGGGGATGGGGAAAAGGGGATTGGTCAGGGGGATTTAAAGTACTGGTTTGGTGGGAGAGTTGTTTCTAAAAGGATTGCTGTGGTGAAGTATCTTGATTCCAGAATAAAGCTATAGTGAATTTACACTTAAAGATGTTTTCCTGGTTCTTCAAGTTTCTTGCTGCCAAGCGTAACAAATACAACTATTGTGTTTACAGACCTGTTATATAAATCTTTCAAATAATATTTTTCCATATATAACTTACAGTATTTAGTTTTTATGTATTTTTGGGTCAAATTTTATAGTATTACAATTCAAGAATTGTATAAAATATAACATTTAAAACAGTAACAATTGTCTAACAGTTACTGTTAACAAAATAACAAATCAATAACAATATTCCTTAGTTCCTTAATTAAATTCTATTACTACTGTTTCTCCCCATTTCTGGGTTAAATCGTATATTACTTGGTTCCAGTCATCCAAATATTTTTCAGAATCTTCTTTTTTTAGACATCTAGTGAGTTTATCCATCTCTAGTGTGTCTAATAATTTGATTTGCCAATCTTCTATAGTTGGTATTTTTTCTAATTTCCATAATGCCACACATAAAACACTGTTCCTCCACATCTGAGAAAGACAGAGCCCTCAATTAAGACATTGATCTGGGACACTGGTGGATTTGATGTCATTTAAAGAGACACAGATGGCTCATGACAGTGTATGAGACCATTGTGCCTAATAACAGGATACAGAGGATCTAGTTTTGGGCAGAATTCTTTTCTCCTGATTACCAATCACATACTTCCTGTAGTTAAAATGGCTCTCCATTAAGTTAAAACTAATGTAGTAGATGGGGCCCTGGGAGAAAAAGCAACTACCTATCATTGCATGATTATGATCAGTGATCAAGGAGGTAACGTTTGCCATTTTGTGATAGTAACTTTGTGATAGTCTGATTGACCATTCATTGAGTCATTTGCACAGAGCTAAAAAGATTTATTTTGGGTAGGAAGGAAAGCCAGTGTTAATACCTGACAGGACTTGTAGGACAAACTAAAAATAATGTTGTCCTTTTGTGGTAGGACTATGTGGGGAATGTAATACATAGATACATCACTGAGCACTCTGTGACACTTATAAAGTGATGCAGGATTCCTGTATCCCAAGATTATGGGACCTGAATGGGTGTGGTGCAAGTGTCACACATACTTTAAGGAAGTGTTATCTCCTGAAGATATGCATACACCAACCCTGCAAGACTGAAATTGGAAAAGAGTTAAACAGAGTTTGATGCACAGCTTAAAAATCTCTCGAGGAAGTTAAAATCTGAGATTAAATTAATATTGTGAAATGATAGCTTTCAGTTCATTCTTATGAAATGAGTGATATGGAAAATCCATGAAACTGCTGTTTCAGCCACAACCTGGTTGCTTTGAGATGAAGATGTTGTAAATTCAGTGCCATCACTCATTCCTTATGGTGCAGAAGTTCTATTGCTCCTGACTTGATTACAGGAAAGATGGGACATTTCTTTGACTGGTGACAATGAGTGCTATTACCATAAGAGAAAGGTGATTTCATTTCATCCTGCAGTCAGTGTGAGATGCTCTCTAATCCATTGTATTTCAGTGGAGAAATGTGAAACTTTAATTGATTCCCATTTGCCTCTCCATTTGCACTTGAATTGTCATTTGACAGTAGATAATTCAAGCTGTAAGACCACTTGCAGTCAGCTGTGCTTGCCAAACATTTTATCAAGCCTTAAGCAGTTGCCAGGGGAGACAGATGTACATCCTGAGGATTGCAGTCTTTTGCTGACAGAGCTCAGTGATGCAGGATGTCATTTGAGGAATTAACTTGGGTGGTGAAAATATTATTCATGGACTTCTGTGGAGACACTTAGCTTTAGGGGTGATAGATTCTTAGTAGAACAATGCCACAATTGTAAAGCATCACTAAAATCTCAAAACAAGGTTTGTTCTAAAGCAAGTGGTCTTTGACGCCTCCGTTGTTGTTCTGAAAGGAACTTGGAACTTCTTCAGAACTGCATAATTGGAAGGTATGTGACTGCCTCAGAAATACAGTAATTTCCCCACCCTCCCTTGCCCATGATATCACCTCAATAAGTAAAGATATGAGACATGAATATATGGTTTTTTTGTTTTTGTTTTTTTAAAGTAGAATTCTGAGAGGGAAGAGAAGAGACAAAGGAGTAGCTGTGTATAAAGCCAATTGTCAATCTCATGTAACATTTCATCCTGCCCCCAAAACTTTCCCTTTATATTTATATATTTGATTTATATTTTTCTGTTCTTCCAAAAATGGGACTGAAGGACACTCCAATAATACTTTAAAAATATAAAGCAAAGCAAAGCAGCTTCATTTATATACCACTTCATACCACGCTATGGGGTGTCTAAGCAGTTTACAACTGTGAGCTGATTGCCCCCCAACAGCTGGGTACTCATTTTAGTGACCTCGGAAGGATGCAGGCCTGAGTTGAGCCTCAGCCCTGGCTGGTATTGAACTCGCAACCTTGTGGTTTATGAGTGAGTGGCTGCAGTACAGGTATTTAACCACTGTGCCACCAGGGCTGATAGTTAAGAAAACAAATTACAATATTAAAGTAAAATAAGGTGTGTTCCCTCATGTCCCCTATCAAGTTAGTGTGACCTCATGAATTTCATATAATTTTCTCAGGCATGGTTCTTCGTTGCTCTTCTGTGAAATGTAGTCTACAGTACCTGATATCCTAGTGGGCTCCTTTCCAAGTACCAACCAGGCCTGACCCTGTTTAGTTTCCAAAATCAGACAGAATCTTGTGCCTTCAGGGTATTTAAGCAAACTATATTAAAACACAACTGAATTAAAAGTACCTCTCTAGCCTTGTGCTTGATGATAAGAACTGGATCAATGCATTATGTTGTGTGAAGCAGAGTCCCAGTTCTTCCCTAAACACAGGCTACGGACACACCACAGGCAACAGTCATTAGGAAGCAGCACTGGCAGTGTTATTCACAAAAATAGGAGTTTGTTCCTTTTCTCTTTTCTATGAACTCCCAAGGTCTTTTCTCCTGTTTGAGAACAGAGCTGGATATGCCACACAGCATCTAAACTGTTACTATCTTTCATATGGTGAATTGCACTATACCACTGCTAATGCTGAAGTAAGATCCATAGTTAGACCAGTCAATTTCTATAGATGGACTAGGGAGAGTTTACCATCTTGACCTTTGCTTCAGGAATCAAAACATCTGAGGCTAAATTTGTTATGAAGCAGCATCAGACACCAATTCTGGCCTTCAGCTATCCATTACAGATGGTCCTACCTGAGTCACTTTGGGGGGAAGCAGACGGAGGCACCGGAGACGCCACCGGACGGAGCGCCACGGGACCGCAGCCTCCGCACCCCGGCACTCCTGCGGCATCCCTGGAAGGAGCGCTAAATCAGCGCTCCTTCCACAAGACAGGGAAAGTGCGCCCTAAAAGCGTAGGGCACACTATCCCTGCCTTTTCTGCCACAGCGCGTGCGGTCGCTGCAGCAGGAGGTTGCCCCGGAAGCGCCGGCCGTGTGGAGGGCCGGCAGCTCCGAGGGCGACCTCAGGAAGAGGAGGGAGCACCGCGTGTGCGGTTGCTCCTCCTCTTCCGGGCCTCCAAGACGGCTCAATAAGCTGTCTGCCGAGGCCCTTTATCTGGTAATGCATGCTAAAATTCATTCTGCTCATGATATTTAAATACTGAGAGTATATTCCTGCTGATTTTAGGGATTCGATTTTGTGTTTCTCATTTTTCAGTAATATGGATAACACTTGGGTTGTACATAATAAAAATAATCTGATGCTACTTCATATTTGTTGTAAAATACTACAGTAAATCCACTCAGTCCCATTGAGCTTCACCTGCAGAAGCCATTTTGATAAAAGGCTTGTATGATAAGGGTCTGTGGATAAGATATAAAGACCTGATTGAATTTGAGGGAACTAAAATGATATTTAAATCTCAGGAAGATTTACAACATGCAGGCTATAAAATTAACTGGTTTATACATAGACAATTATTAGAACAATTTAAAGCGGACTGTCATTTGGATTTAATTGGACCTGCTGAGAAAAAATTTGAAAAAATTGCTACTGGAGATACAAAAAAAATGATATCCAAATATTATAGTTTAATTAGAGATTGGGAATTAGAAGAAATTACAATAAAAAGATTATATGATTAAATGGGCACAAGATTTAAATGAAGTGATAAATTTAGAATCTTGGGAAAAAATTTGGAAAAGGACATTAAAATATACTGTAAATATGGATTTAAGAGATAATTTATATAAATCAATGTTTTGATGTTATCTAACTCCCCTTAGACTTTCTAAAATGTATAAAGGGCATAATCCAAAATGTTGGAAATGTGAATTTGAGATAGGCTCCTATCTTCATATGTGGTGGAACTGTAAAGTGGCTAAAGAATTTTGGAATAGGATCCACAAAGAAATTAAAGAGATATTGACTATACAATTGCGTTGTGACCCAAAGCTCTATCTTTTAAATATTGTTAATGATGAATTAGATAAAAATAGTGAAAAATTACTTTTCTTTTTAATAACTGCAGCCAGAACTCTGTATGCAAAGTACTGGGGGGGGGGGGGAAGTAACTCCCACAGTTGAGGAATGGAGATTAAAGGTATATGAAATATATGAGATGGAAAAGCTGACATATTTAAGTTGTCGTAATTCATTGAGAGAGTTTCATAAGATTTGGGTCCAGTGGTACCAATATATGAAAAGGACGGACTCAGAATCTAAGCTTCGTTGTGTTATTTTTAAGTGATTGGGTTTAACTTGATTTAGGTATGTGATATGTTGTTTGTTTGTTAGATAGTATAAAAGATAAAAATTATCTTGGATGCTTAAAATCACTGAATTATAGAATAACAACATATAGTTATACTTTTAAAATTATTATTATTATTTCTAAAATTCCAGTGTTAATTTAACCAATAGCTACATTTTGTATTTAGTTTGTAGGAACAATTTTGTTTCATGTGAGCATAAATAACAATTGAATGTATTAATATCTGTTGTAGATTTATGTTAGAATGTATAGTGTTATATATAGTGTTATAGGGTCAAATATTTAAGATTATTTTCAGGGTGGGAGAAGGGAATTTTTTTCCCCCTCTTCTTTTCTTTTTCTTCAATTTAATTAAGTCAAATAATAAGCGGAAAGTAAGGACTGAGATATAGTACGAAATATATATTGAACGGCTATTTTGTTATAATATTATTAATCCCTCTGCTCATTTCGTTTAGGGAGTTTTTATATTGTGTGTGAGTAGTATAGTTGTGTTAGTTTATGTTTGTATGCTTGCATGTTTGTACGTTTTTCTATGTTTTTGTGTGTTTTTTAATTTTCAATAAATAAATTTTTTTTTAAAAAAAATGCAAGCATTTGGAGACTATTGATGAGGCTCCCTCATCTTCCAAAAAAGCCCATTCATTGTCTCCCCAACACTCTACCGACGGGGAACAGCCCACGACCTCTAGGAGCAAGTCTCGATCCATGGAAAACTGCACAACCCCAATCGTTTCGTGCTCAATGCCTCCGGCATCGGCTTCATCCATCCTGGCCCCGATAGGCCCGCCGGGCTTGAAACCGATGTCTCCGATGGTGTGCCTCGACACCGATTCCGAGGCGGAAGCTCAGCCTCCATTTACAACGCCACGTACTGCTATACCTCCTACCACCTCTCCATCCTCAGTCCGTAACATTGGATTCGAGGCAATTCCAGCATCTCTACCGGTTCCAGCCCAGATGTGACAACAATCCTGCGCTTACTCTGCTGCTGATTCATGGCTCTCCAGGTTTCAAAAACTGGTCTACAACGAAGCTTCCAACAGTTATATGCTTCTGGTTCAACCCGAGCAGTTGCTCCTCTTGGAAGAGCAGAGACGCCAGTTCCAATCCTTTCCTGCTATTCAGCAGCCCCTCCCGGTCTCGGTCCAGAGGCCTTACTCCAATCCTGCTACACAGCAGCCCCTTCCTTCTCCGGTACTGTCATCTCACCGCCTTCCTCCAGGGCAACGACCTCCTTCTTCTCCAGTTCCACAGCATCGTGCTTCTCCATCTCCATCTCCGGGTCCATCCCGACGTCGTCATCATTCCAGTGATTCCCATCAGCAGTCATCTCCTCCACACCGATCATCGGTTTCTCATCATCCTTCCTCGTCTCGCCATCGTTCCTCCCAGTCCAAACATCGTTCTTCTTCTGTTAGTTCTTCTCCAGCTAGAAACCAACGTTCAGCTAGAAGCCAACGTCAAAGTGGTGAGCTCAAAAATCCACGCCACCCTTCATCTCCTGATTCCTCCCTGTCATACCACAGATCCGAGAACGACCTTGATTGGTCCCCTTCTCAAACTAGACCATCCTTGAATACACAGTCTTCATCCCCTTCCGACGACACTCGAGCCTTCGCAGTTCAAATTCTCCGAATGGCTTGTGCTTTCGATTTTCCAATCACTGAACCCGAGGATGATGAGCCTTCTGACCAACTTGAAAGGAAGGCTCAGAGTAGATTAATTGAAAGGCCAGCTATTCCCTACATGCCTTCCCTGGCTAAAATACTGAAAAGATCTTGGGAGATACCAACATCTGCCTCCCATGTTTCCAAACGGATGGACAATCTTTACCGAATTGCTGATCTGAAACTGGTATGGATGACAGACCATCCACCTCAAAATTCTGATATAGTCGAAGGAGCACAGCATATATCTACTTCAAAATCATCCACCTCGCCAGCGGACAAAGAGGGGAAAAAGATTGACTTTTTGGCAAAAAAGTCAAATTCACACTTCGTCTTGGGCCTCAAAGTGGCAAATTATGTTGGATGTTTGGGCACCTATACACACCACCTCATGGAAAAGCTTGCGCCGATCCTTGAGTATTTGCCTGATGAGCATAAGCCCTATGCTCTGGCTCTTCAGCAGGAAACACATGCTGTAGGCACCCAGCAAATAGTCACAGCCAGCAATCTCACGGAGTGCTCCTCGAAAACATTACTCAATGCCATCCTACTTCACAGGCATGCATGGTTGCGAGCAGCCAACTTAACAACTCAGGCTAAATCTACCATTGAAGATTTACCATTCGACCAATCCGGCCTCTTTCACAGACACTGATGAGAAACTTAATAAAAAATACAAAATGAAGACTGCCGCACGCAAACATGCTGTTCAACCATCCCAACCCTTCCACAGAAGGTTCGGCTACTACCAACCAAGACCTTGGTATCCAACCTCTCAGCGTCCATTTCAACAGGACACTTCGCAAGGGCAAGATCAATCACAGCGGAGACAGGCTCCACGTCTCTCTTCCTCTGACTGTCGCCAACAACAGCAAAGGCAGACCTTTTGGAGAAAGTCCTTTGAAGGCAGGAAGAAACAATGTGTCGCCGCGCACTCCGTCAACATCTGTGATAACAGATTAAGGCCCTTCTTTAACACCTGGGCCAACATCACTTCCGATTCCTGGGTGCTTGACATCGTCAGCAGGGGTTATGCCTTGGAATGCGAAGAGCTCCCACCAACTGGAGCTATTGCTATTACATCCCCCTCTGACACCTTACTCGACGAAGTGCGCGCCTTGAAAGACAAAGGAGCAATCGAACTCATTCCTAGCTCTTGGGCTCGATGCTGTTTCTTTTCCCATTACTTTATTGTGCCTAAGAAAGACTCGAGCCTCAGGCCCATTCTGGACTTAAGAGCACTAAATGCCTTTATTGAATACAGGCGATTTCGCATGACAACCCTTACTTCTATTTTGCCTCTCTTACAGAAAGACCACTGGTTCGCCACCATCGATTTCAAAGATGTCTATTTTCACATAAGCATCCGAGAGGAACATTGCAGATTCCTGGCCTTCACAGTAGGCACCGACTGCTATCAATACAAGGTTCTTCCATTCGGACTGTCCTCGGCACCGAGAGTCTTCACCAAATGCATGGCCCCAGTTGCCGCCTTCCTGCATCGCGAGGGGATAACAGTCTTCCCATATCTTGATGACTGGCTCCTGACAGCTCCATCCCAAGACAAGCTTCTCAGCGACATCCACTTCACCCTCGGTCTACTCAACTCGTTGGGACTCAACATCAACTTCGAGAAGTCTTCTCTCGTCCCTGCTCAAAGGGTGAGATTCATCGGAGCAATTCTGGACTCAAAGCTAGAAAAGGCCTTCCTCCCAGAGGACAGGTTAGCAGCCTTAGCCGCTTCCATTACAGCCTGCCTCGACCACACCAAAGTTCAGGGTCAACTTGTTCAGACACTAATGGGCCACTTGGCCTCAACAACCTTCGTGACGCCATGGGCAAGACTTCACCTCCGACCCATTCAGTCCTGGTTCCTGTCCTCGTTCGATGCCACCTCCGACTCCCCCTCAAAGTGGCTAACCATCCCACCTCAAGTGATGACATCTCTTCGTTGGTGGCTCCATCCCGACAATGTCTGCTCCGGGATGCCGTTTCTTCCTCCTCAGCCAGAAGTCACCTTAACCACGGATGCGTCAATGGAGGGTTGGGGAGCACACTCCAGAGGACTGACAGTGAGAGGTTTGTGGTCCAGACTCAAATGGCACCTACACATCAACGCCTTGGAGATGCTAGCTGTGGAGAAGGCACTCAAGGCTTTCCAATTGCACTTGTCCAACAAGGTTGTTTTGCTCATGACGGACAACACCACCATCATGTACTACCTGAACGAACAAGGTGGGACCAAATCTATGACTTTGCTCAGCATCACACTCCGCATATGGGACTGGTGCATCGATCACAACATCCTTCTCCAATCCATTCACCTCCCTGGACAGGAGAACGAACTTGCTGACAGTCTCAGCCAGTCGTCCAACCCGTGCCACGAGTCGCGTCTCCACCCCGAGATGGTCTCTCATCTCTTCTCTCTCTGGGAGTCCAGGGACATCGATCTCTTTGCGATGGAAGACAACACTCATTGTGAAGAGTTTTGTTTGAGGACACTGACCCGAACTTCCCGAGGTGATGCCTTCCAGTTCGTGTGGTACGGAAGGAAGTTTTATGCTTTTCCTCCGTTTCCACTCATAACCAGGGTACTCACCAAGATGCGGACCAACAAGTCAGACGCCATCTTGATCACTCCATGGTGGCCGAGACAACCTTGGTTCACTCCACTCCTCCACCTATCCCGACGAACCTACTACCGACTAGACTACAGTCAAGATCTTCTCACGATGTATGGGGGCAGAGTTCACCATCCAGACCTGGACTTATTACCTCTGGTAGCGTGGAGAATCCAACCTTAGACTCGCTGCCTTCTCGTCTCCAAACTGTAATTAAAGCAGCCCAAAAACCTTCAACCAGAAGGTCCTATTCCTACAAATGGAATAAGTTCAAGAACTTCCTTTTATCCAAGGGACTGTCTCCATCCTGTGTCTCAGTATCGATGGTACTTGAGTTTCTTCTCTCCCTCTCTGAATCGGGACTTTGCCTGACTTCTATTAAGTGCTACCTCTCTGCTATTTGCTCTCACTACCAGCTGGAGGGCAGACCATCCTTTTTCTCTGACCCCTTGGTCAAGAGATTTCTTAAAGGACTCAATAACCTACATCCACCATCCTCGGTACCAACGTCAGCCTGGAACCTGAACTTGGTGCTATCTTACCTCTCTACAAAACCCTTTGAGCCCATGGCTACCACGGACATCAGACTCTTAACATGGAAAACAGTGTTTCTTGTAGCCCTGACTTCAGCTCGTCAGGCTGGTGAGCTATGCGCTCTGCAGATGGACCAACCATATCTTCGGTTTCATAAAGACAAGGTGGTCCTCTGTACCGACATCATCTTCTTACCGAAAGTGGTGTCTGCCTTCCACGTCAACCAAGACATCGTGCTACCCACCCTGGCCCCGAACCCGACCACTGAGGCCGAACAAAGACTACATACACTGGATGTTCGTAGAGCTTTGGCCTTCTATCTCGAGCACACCTCAGTTTTGAGGCATTCAGAGATACTGTTTGTATGTTACTCTGAGCCTGTCACTCCACAAAGACTGTCCAAGTGGGTGACTTCCACTATCCACTTATACTATGAACTAGCAGGCAGGAATCCACCAGGCCAGGTACGTGCACACTCCACAAGGGCGGTAGCTTCATCATTTGCTTTCCTGTTTGGCATTTCTCTAGAGCAGGGGTAGGCAACCTTTCCCCTTTAAGGGCCGAGGGACTTCAGCTCCCAGAATCCCAGGAGCTATTGGCCAACATGGGACTATTGGCCAACATGGCTGAGGCTTCTGGGAGCTGAAGTCCCTCAGCCCTTAAAGGGGAAAGGTTGCCTACCCCTGCTCTAGAGGATGTATGTAAAGCAGCTGTCTGGTCCCAACCAATGACTTTTATCAAACACTACAGGTTGGACACACGAACCAGGCAAGAGGCTGCATTTGGGAAAGCAGTGTTGTTATCTGGACTACAATAATGTTCTTATACATTTTTGCACTACGTTCCCTATGCTCTTATTTAGTTGGATATCCATTCAATTCTGGTTTATACTGCAAATGTATACACAGTTATGCTATACTGCAAGTTGTTATCTTTCATGAATTACCAATATGGGTTCTTCTTGAATTTGCCTTAAGTTTATGCAATTGTTTACTATTATCCTATTGCACTTACAACTCACTGATTGTTGGGTCATGATCAGCTCCTGACATACTTGAATTTAACGCTTATGAACGTTCGGGTGCCTGTTACCTTGGCTATGTTATGCCAATAAAGATTCTTGTTTGCACCTTTAAACATTGTGTCAGGACACTCCCTCCTCCAGGGACATTAGCTTGCTAGCCTGGATAACCCATTTGTGTGATTCGCAGAGACCACGAAGAAGGACAGGTTGCACACCTCTAACAGTATTTCTTCGAGTGGTCATCTGCGAATTCACACAAATCCCACCCAACCTCCCCTCAGTCATGTCCTGCTCTAGTTGATAACCTTGCTGTCACTTCTTAGCGGTGTACTTGGAACTGAGGAGCGAGTGGGAACGCAAGGCCTATATAGAGGTGGGTGGAGCTACCACCAAAAAGTTGCAATCCAACTTCTGCCTAGTGATTCCAGAAGGTTCTGAACTAGCTGCACATGCGCAGACAAAACCCATTTGTGTGAATTCGCAGATGACCACTTGAAGAAATACTGTTACAGGTGTGCAACCTGTCCATCCCGGTAACTTATTCTTAGTCAGCTTGCAGAGGGTGTCCTGAGAAGATAATTAAGTAAATCCACTATTGAAGATTTTGTCGTGATTCTTGACAATTCAAGGTAGTAACATGCTGTAAATGTTAGAAGCCATGGAAGCATGAGTTTGAAGAATTATTGTCACTGGTAGTCTGTGAGCCAATAATGGCATGAATATCCAATATATTTCTGTGAATAATGCCAATATTTCTGTGGGTAATGCCAGACCGCTACCTCTGGACTCTTTATGAGGCCGTCTTGACAACAATGGGGCTAAGCAGATGGCAAAAAGCGCCATCTTCAGAGCCAGGAAGGGGAGGGGCAGCCACATGTTGGGTGCCCCAAACCCTTCCTCAAAATGTCCTCAGAGCAGCTGGCCCTCCCCATGACCGGCGCTCTGAGGATGACCTCCCGCTGCAGGGTCTGTACATGCTGCAGTGGAAGAGTTGCTGAAGGTGCGCCAGCAGCCTTTTGTGGCGCACCTTCAGCAATTTGTGGAAGGAGCGCTATTTTAGCGCTCCTTCCAGGGGTGGCAAAGGTGCGCCGTGGGGCCGAGCTGTGCAGATACCTCAGCTCCGCAGCGCAGCTTCCCGGGGCGGCCCCGTGCCACCCGTCTGCTTCCCCCAATGTCATCTTCAGTAGTACAACTAAATAAATCTATTCCGGATTAAATTCCCATAGAACTATTCCATGGATTCCATATGCATTCTAAATATACCAAATCAACAACATTAGTAGCAATATATGAAATGGACATAAGAAAAAATCACCTAAAAATAACATTACAAATATATATATGTTGCTTACCCATATTTTAGGTCCTCTTCAGTTACTTAATACAAATTCAAAGATTACAAACTACTGGTAACTGAATACACTCATATACTCTTACTGATTAAATGTCCTGCAGGTGCTAGATGCTCACACTAAATTTCTTAAAGGGACATGAATGTATAGTGAAATAAACTGAGTCTCCCAACACAGAAGCCTAAGAACAGGCTGAAGTTTAAATCAAACAAACATTACATGTATTCATAGGATTTTACAAAATAAAAAAAGACCCAATATGACAATTAATACCATGAAAAATTGGCAAACACAGAGATACGTTGTCCTGTATAGTACAATTAATGCTGTAGGACTATAAAGCATACAATAATATAATGGAGCCACACACTATGAATATCACTTCATAGGAAAGCAGAAAGGTCAAGCCGTTCATTTAAACCTTCAGGTTTACTCGAGGCTAATTTATAAATCCAAAAGGCCTCCCTTTGTAACAATTTGTTTTGTACAGATCCACTAAAAATTGGACCAACCTTGACATGCTCTATAACAATTTTTTTTAAAGAATCCAGAGAATGACCCAGTCGTGCATAGTCTTCTACTAATGGGGTGTCTAAGCTATTATTGCAAATTGTACTTTTATGCTCAGAGATTCTAATTTTCAAATGTCTAGAAGTTTGTCCTACATAAATTTTAGGACAGGGACATTAGATCACATAGACAACATTCTTAGAATTACAGTTAGTTAAAGATTTTAACTCATAACAATCCTGTATTCTAGGATGTAAGAATGTTTTAATATTCAATGCTTGTCTACAATATGAGCAGTGTCCACATTTATAATGTCCCCTAATATGAGACAATTCTTGTGTTGGCACATAAAAGTCTGTATGAACCAGTGAGTCTTTTATGTTTCTAGTTCTGCATAGAGCTATAATTAGTATCTGAGAATATCCAGGAATATTCTGTACAATGTGCCAGTGTTTCCAAATAATACGTTTAATATGGTGCACAGCATGATTAAACGTAAAAGAACCTATAATCCTATTTTCAGCAGTTCTGTTGGAGGAAAGAAATAATGTGGAACGATCTTTCAAATGAGCTCTACTTCTAGCTTCCTGAACAATATGTTAGGGAAAGTTTCTGTCATATAGATCTAATTGATATTGATCAGCTGACATTTCATGCCTCTGCCATGGTCCCTGCTGCAGATACATTCATGGAAGATGGCAGTGATGACTTGCAGGACCCAGAACTGACACCTGTCAGACCAGGTGCCACAAGACACATCGCATGGTTTACCACCATCGCCACTGCCACTTTGATGCCTCCCGAGAGAGCCCCACGCCGCTGGTGGATGTTCCCCAGAAGCACCGACTGGTGGGACAGGTTCGTTACATACATCTGGTCCGATGAGCAATGGAGGATGTTCTTCCGAATGCCCCGTGCCCTCTTCCACAAGATAGTAGAAGTACTGCATCTGGAAATGCAGCGGGCAGACACCATGATGAGGAAGGCCATCCCGGTAGAGAAGAGGGTCGCCATGGCCATCTGGGTCCTCGCCCATAGAGTCAGCTACAAGCAGGCATCAGAGCAGTTTGGGGTCAGCCAAACAACTGTGGGGGAAGTGTTGGTGGAGTTCATCCTCACCATGGAGAAACTGCTGCTGACACAGACAGTGTACTTTGGGGATGCCGCTCAGGTAAGGACAGTCACATACACTCGTCACTTTTCCCTCCTGTGCAAAACATGTCATGACATGGCATACAGTGTGGCTGTCACTGTACACAGTCAGCTGCTTAGCCCAATGAACCTGCGCAGGAACACCTAAAACATCATGACTACACATACAGCTACTACTGTATACTTGGCAGCCTAAGCCCGATGAACCTGCACAGGGACGCCTAGAAGATCATGACTCAACATACAGTGTGGCTCCTATTGTATGGAGACTGCAGCTTTGGCCATTGTACCTGCACAGGGTTAGGGTTAGAGTTTAGGGTTAGGGTTTAGGGTTAGGGTTTAGGGGTTTGGGGTTAGGGGTTAGGGGTTAGGGTTAGGGTTACGGTTAAGGTTACAGTTAGGATTATGGTTACATTTAGGGTTAGCTTATGACATGACACACAGTGTGGCTCATACTGTATACTTGGCAGCCTAAGCCCGATGAACGTGCCCAGGCCTGCCTAGTCGGTCATGACTCCACATACAGTGTGACTCCTACCATATACTCGGCAGCCTAAGCCCGATGAACATGCGCAGGCACGGCTAGTAGGTCATGACTCCGCATACAGTGTGGCTCCTACTATATAGTTGGCAGCCTAAGCCTGATGAACGTGCACAGGCACACCTAGTAGGTCATGACTCCGCATACAGTGTAGCTCCTACTGTATAGTCAGTATCCTAAGCCCAATGAACGTGCGCAGGCATGCCTAGTAGGTCATGATTCTGCATACAGTGTGACTCCTACTGGATACTTGGCAGCCTAAGCCCAATGAACGTTTTGGGATAGGAGGGTTAATTCTTGCATTTTATAATTTTAAATCTTAATTTAATTTTAAATTTTTTAATTGACTTGTTGTTTTATATTGTTTGATTTAATACTGTTTTAAGGGGGGGAGGGGGTATGCTGTATTGTATGTTGGGGATGGTTTGTTTTAAATTGTAAGCCGCCCAGATTGGTTTACCATAGGGCGGGGTATAAATAAATTTTATTATTATTAATATTATTAGTAGGTCATGACTCCGCATACAGTGTGGCTCCTACTGTATTGATCCCCATGCTGGGGCCGATGAACCTGCTCAGGTACGCAAAACACCTAATCAGTTGGCAAATACCATGATCGTTTATCATTCATCCTCCGCTTCTCCCCCTTCTTGTCACCCACAGATCATGCAAGGGTTCACTGACTTTGGCTTCCGAGGAGGCGGTACCAATGGTGGAACAAAAGCAGCAAACTCCTTGAGCAGGGACTTTGCTGAGCGGAACGTGGGTTGTATACTCCTAATTAACAGCTGTAGAGGAGTGGAAATTCTTGTGTTAGAGCGAGGATTGGACAGGCTCATAGCAGATCTTATCTGTGATTTTGGAGAGGAAGAAAAGAGGAAGAACTTTGAAGTTGGGAGTGGGAAGGAGCAGCAGGATTGCGAACTGGCCACCACCATGCTCCGGGGCTTGGAAACAAGCCTAGCTCCGCCAGTACCTTTTAATCTTGTAATGAAGATTCAGCTCTAAAGTAAGTTCGTTAGTGATAAGATCTTCTAGGAAATCATACATTTGTCTTAATTAATTTATAGCAGGTTGCGAATGGCAAACCTGTATGGAAATTGGAGAGCAGAGAAGTGAAAGCCTGAGTGGAATGTTTAAGCAGGAAGCAGGGGGAGAGTGAAAGCCCTTTCAAAGTAAAATACTGAAGCTTAAGAAAGGAAACAGATTTAATATTATTTCAGAAACGTGGAGGATAAATTCTACTGTTTGGATCAGTAAGAAAATCATTGGTATGACTGGTCTAGGACTGGATGATCAGTGATCTAGTGGACTTTGTGGAAGACTGTAAAAAGTGAAAGTGGAAAGGCACAAGATGGTGATTTGTAATGAATCACTGTAAAGTGCCACAAAGTTAAATTTGGATAAGAGTACACTCTCCCCTCTTAAAAGACAATATATCAAACTTAAAAAGGAAGATAAGAGAAGGGAAGAGAAATTGAAAGCTGAGGACAGGAAGATTAATTAACAGTGGAGAAGACTCTCACTGTTTGGAACTTTTAAAACAAAATAAAGAAGGCAGAAGGAGGGGATAAAGGATAGAGAAAGACTATGTCAGAAGGAGGACTGGGGACGGGTGAACTGATAAAAGATCTGAAAATATAGGGAGAAACCCCCAACAGAGAAAGTATTCAACGGAAGGAGGACTGGGGACGGGTCATCAGAGAAACGGATTTGAGTACAAAGGGACAATCCTTTAACAGAGAAAGATCTCGACAGAAGGAGGACAGGAGGACAGGACACCACTATCTGAAAGAGGAAAGACAACTGGGAGGAGAAAGAACACAAATTAAAGAAGAGCAGGGAAGAGACATTGAATAACTGACTAAACTGCAAGTGGTAACAAGTTCTAAATATATGTTGTGAATGATGGTTGGGTGATCTGTGAAAATAGTAAAATCTGGTTTTTGAACTTCATATTATAAGCTGATCCCTGAATTACATATTATAAGCTTTAACTTAACTACCTACCTGCATTACCAACAAATTGATAATTTAATTAATTGAGATATATTAATAAACTAATCAAGATATAGTACTTGAGAAATATTAACTAATTGTGATATAATAATCAATTTATTTCCCTGATTGAAGAAGAATTTAAACACAGATAATTTAGCATGGTACTAAGTTAATTTTAATTTGATAATTGTTAGAAAGTTGGGAGGTAACTCTCAGGGGGGCCTTAAAGGGTCTAATAGAAATTGCTTGTAGCACTTTTTGAGGGTGCAGGGAGAAACTGAATATTTCATTTAATGAAAGTGTGGAGAAGAATTACTATTTTTGGTCCAGGGTAATTAGAGTTCAAATATATATATATATATATATATATATATATATATATATATATATATATATATTTACAATTGATAATTGATAATCTGTGGCCTAATAAAAGAAGAGATGATTTCAAGAAAGACAGCCCAAGCTCATGAAGATACTGGAAGCAATAGAAAAAAATGGAGAAAAATTTCAGACAGGAATTGAAGGAATCCAGAATCCAGAAAAGAAATAAGGGGAGACTTTAAAAGAGAAATAGAAGGATTTAAGACTTCTATCAAAACACTTACAGAAGATATGAAGGAGATGAAGGTCAAAGTAGATGCACTACAGATTAGAACAGGAACCTTAGAAAACAAAACGAATGAAATCAAGAAATTACAGAAAACGGAAGGAGATAACAACCTACTTAAAGAAGTTAAATTAAGACAGAAATGCTTAAAAATAAGAGGATTACCAGAAAGTCCTAATGAAAATCTTTACGAATTAATTATACCATTTTTGGCTGAAATAATTGAAGTCCCGACTCAAATAATGGAAGCAGAGACAGATAAGATTTTTCGAATTAATTCATTGGTAGCGAAGAGGAGAGATCTCCCGAGGGATATAGTGGTGTATCTGGTAAAAGAAAGAATTAGGGATAGAATAATTCAGGAGAGTTATGGAAAAGAGATGAGAATAAGTGGACACCAGATAAACCTATTTAAAGACATCCCAACAGAGGTGCTGAGAAGAAGAAGGAATTATCTCACCCTTATCAGACAACTACAAATAAGAGGAATAAGATACAGATGGGAAACACTGGAAGGCATAGTGACTACATGGAAAGGGAAAACATTTAGAGTAAATACTCCAGAAAAATTAGCAAAATTTATAGAAATGTTACAAGGAACTGAGGATAGGAGAAAAGAAGAGGACCTGGGTAAGAGAAGTAATGGTAGGAAACAAGGATCTCAGGAAACTTTACAACAACAGGAGATTGAAAGAGATTACAAGAAGAATCAAGAAGTGGAACAGCGAGATGAAGATACAGAAGAAGGGGAACTATCAGGAGAAGCGGCAGGAATGGGACAATTGGAAGAAGCCCCAGCAGAACTCTTGATTGGATCTGAATTAGAAGAAGAGCAATAGTAAGATAATTTGGATATAAACATAAGTTAATTAAGAAACAAAAATGGCAAATTCTAAAATCATCTCATGGAACGTAAGGGGGATGAATTCCCCTCATAAATGGAAACAAATATTTCATTTATTAAGCAAAGAAAAAGCTCAAATAATATGTATTCAGGAAACACACATCAGAAAGCAAGATGCCAATTTTTTTAAAAATTCCAATTGGGACAGTTATATGTATCTGCAAGAAAGACAACGAAGAGCAGAGTAGCAATTTATGTTTCAGATAAGTTGTCAGCTAAAGAGATTGCAACTGATGAGGAGGGCAGATACATAATGGTAGAAGTCAACTTGGAAGAGAACCCAACTCTTCTGATTGGGCTATATGCACCTTTGGAAAACAAGACAAAATTTTATAAACATATTGGCAAAGTTATTGGAGATTTGAAATATGAAAGAATATTGATGATGGGAGATTGGAACGGGGTAGTGGACCCTAAAAAGGATAGAAGCTCAGTGAAAAAGAAAATAAAACAAACGCAAGGGAAGCTACCCCAATCCTTTTTCTCAATGATAGAATCACTTGCTCTGATAGACCCATGGAGAACTAAGAACGAATCAGCCAAAGACTTCACATATTATTCAGAATACCACCAATCGGCCTCTAGAATAGACATGTTTTATGTCACAGCTAATCTTTACATGGACGTTGTTGAAACTGAGATCAAATCTAAAAAAATATCAGATCATAATATGATTACAATGAAAATAAAATGGAAAAAGAAGGACCTATTTTGGCGACTCAATGACAGCTTACTAAGAAAAGAAACAATAATAAAACAAGCAAAAGAGACTTTAACAGTGACCTCGGCTTCCCCCAAGTAGTGGGTGCTGTAGACGGGTGCCACTGCCTGATCGTGCCATGCTTGGGGAGGAGGAACAAGTTCATCAACTGAAAGGACAGCTACTCTGTCGTCCTCCAAGGGACCACAGATCATGAAGGATGCTTTGTGGATGTGGAATTGGGCTGGGCTGGATCGACTCATGACATGAGGGTGGCAACAATTTCATCATTTTTCAGGCCATGGAGGCCAGCATCTACGTGCCAGGGAACCCCACCGTCATCCTGAGGGGCCAGCAGATCGGCCCCTTCCTGCTTGCCGACAGTGCCTACCCCATTCGGAAGTGGCTCATGAAGCTCTACCAGGGCACCACCAATGCGAGGCAGAAAGGATTCAACAGGAGGATAAATCGTGCCAGGAATGTGGTGGAAAGGGCCTTCGGGTGGCTGAAGGCTCAGTGGAGGTGTGTCTCACTGCCCCACTCCTTGTGGCAGAGGAGAATACCGTCCCCATCATCGCCTCCTGTGTCATTCTCCACAACATCTATGAGACCAAGTGAAGGGTCCTGATTGAGGGAAGGTGCTACAGGCGGCGCTTTGTGCTGCCCACCCTGGGGGCACCCATGGAGGACAATGACCTTGTGAGGCAGAGAGAAGGGGAGGCTGTGAGGGAGGCCCTGGCAGAGTTCTTTGAGACCAGGAGGATCTAAAATATCCCCTCTTCTCCATCTGTGATCCTAGGTCACCACTGTACTATGCCATGAGCATAAGCACCTAAACACATCATTTCCTATTATCCCCACTCTGTGTATGGCTTGCATTGATGTAGGACACCACTGTACTCTGCCATGAGCATAAGCACCTAAAAAGAACATTTCCTATTATCCCCAATCTGTGTATGGCTTGCATTTATGTAGGACACCACTGTACTCTACCATGAGCATAAGCACCTAAACACATTTCCTATTATCCCCACTCTGTGTATGGCTTGCATTTATGTAGCACACCACTGTAGTATGCCATGAGCATAAGTACCTCAATAAATATGTACTGTTATCCTCACTCTGTGCATGGCTTGAATTTATGTAGGACACTACTGCACTATGCCATGATGAAATCCTATCATCCCCACTCTGTTTATGGATGGCAATCCTGCTTTTAGGCAGATATCCTTGAACATGAGCCTAAGGGAGGCACACACAAATATACAGAAACACACACAAAAAAGGGCATGGGGGGTGTCACCTGGTGCCAGATATCCTGGCAATAGAAAGATACAGTGCAAAAACCACCAACTGTAACCTCTGATAATGTTGCTAAATTCTCAACAGTCAGCTTTCCTAATGGCCCATTCGATTATAACAATTGGTAACCCAGAGGGTAACCATTAGGACACACATACAAACTTTTCTTATAAGGGTCTCCATTGGTCTGGGCCCAGGTAAGCCCATGTGCCCCGCAACAATTGCACATAAATGCTCCTGCGGACCTCCGAAGATCCCCAGGATGATGATGGTGGCCAGGAGGAGAGTGCCCATCTGCATCACTTACTGGAGCGATGAGGAGGTGGGCATTCTCCTTCAGGCCCTCACTCCCAAAGCAGCCGCGAGAAGGGTGATGGCCAGTACCAACCGGCTGAACTGGGGGTACTTTGCCCAGGTCTCCCAGACCCTCCAAGAACAGGGCTTCAGGAGGACCCCTCAACAGTGCCGTACCAAATTCAAGCCACTGAAGGGGGTCTTCTTCGAGGCCCTGGAGGATTATGGGGCGTACCCTCCGGTTCAAAGAAGACCAGCTGCGGGAACTGTTGGTGAGGGCAGCTGCCCTAGATGGCTGCATCTTCGTCCTCCAGGTAAGTGTTGGGCCCCTGCCATGGTCCCTCATGCCCTCCCTCCCTTCACCTCACTCTTCCCTATCCCTTCCCTTCCTCTTGTCCCCATCCCATGAGTGTTGATGTGTGTCCCTTCTCTTCCAATGCAGGCGTGCGGCAGAGGTGGCAACAGGGATGGAGGGGGGACCCTGTCAGTTCCCTCCCCTCCTCCTCCTCCTCTCATGAGGAAGAAGGGCCAGCCAGGGAGGCCCATGCAGAGGGACCCCCTGCCATCCCTCTGCAGGTACAGCAGCCTCCCATGGCTGAAAGTAGGTCCCTGAGGGGAGGGGTTATGGCTGCATAACTGCGGCCTCCATGGCATTCCTTTCCTTTCCTTTTCCTCCCCTCCCCCACCTCTTTCCATGGTGCATTCCTAAACGGTGTCTTTTTTCCTTTCACAGGCGGACTTGCTGAGGAGGAGGTGGCCGAGTCACTGACTGCCAGGCAGAGGACATCAGGGTCCCCTTGGTGTTGCCTGCCTGGTGGTCATCCAGACCACCCGGGAGTATGAGCGGGGTAAGAATGGCAGGGACACAGAGGGAGGGAGTTGGGGGGAGCCCCAGGATCCCTGGCTGTAGCATTAGGTGATGGGGTGGAGAGCAACCTCCTAACCACATGTTTCTCTTTTCTTTTCCTTTGCAGATCGACGGGTGGACCAGAGGTTGGCTACCATGGAGGAGCAGATACAACATCTGAGCAACTCCATGGCAGCCCTCATGCAGCACCTGGGCCTTCCCTGACCCCCGACCCCCCCCCCCACCCTGAAGCACCTTCCCCTCCTTTTCCCCTTCTACATGCTTCCACCCTCCTCCCTCCCCTTCTTCTCCCATTGTAACTGTCCCTCCCCTTTGTACATACTCCCCTTCCCTTCCCTTCCCCCATTTGTACACCATTGTAAATAGTTGCTTCTTTGCTGTTTTTATCAAATGAAAAATTTATTTTTAAAAAATTTATGACAGAATCTGCACACGTACGCAGGTTTGGCAATTGTTTTTTACGAATAAACTTTTGATTTTTAAACAGTGTCTGACATTTTATGTGAAGGTGTGTAGGTTCGTCGAAGGATCCCTGCAGGAAACCAGTGAGCAGCATCGGTGAAGTGGGCATGGTGTGCGGTAGCGTTGGTGATCAGTGAGGTGGGCATAGGTGGGGAGTAGCTGGTGATGGCTGCCTCGGTACTTAGTGGTGATTATCGCAACACCTTCATCCTCCTCTACTTGCTCTCTGCCTTTGTGGGTGGGCAGTGGGCGGTGGCTCTGCCACATCACTGCTGAAAAGGCTGCTTGACTCTTCTGTGGAGTGTTGCTCAATGATCTCTACCTCCATAGCAGCCTCCACCTCCATGGGTGGACACATCTCCCTCCTCCCTCTGCCCACAGCACCCTTGACATCCAGGGGTGGAGAGTGAGCCCTCCTTCCTCTGCTTGCCACCATGGCCACCTCCTGCTGGCCCTGGGGGATACCCCTCCCTCTTCCACCCTCCTGCACACCTTCCCCGCTGCCAGCCATGGCCCTCTGGAGCTCCTCCATGACATCCACAATTCAGGCCAGCAGACTGCCCTGCACTTGTAGAGAGTCAGCGACACGCCGCTGCTCATGGGCCATGCGTTGGTTATGCTCCCTCTGATGCCCTCTCTCACTCTGCCTCAGCTGATAGGAACGTTCAGCAAGCTCATGGGAACATTCAGTGAATTGATAGGAACGTTGAGTGAGTTGTTTATCCTGTTCTACGGCTTTCTCCATGTGTTCTATGCTGCGTTCCATGAACTCCTGCTGGACACTCATATTTGCTGTGGCTGCTGAGCGACATGTCCTCTTCCCTCTGATGTCAGCCAGGAGGATTGCTGGTGGCATTGCAGCTCTGGCATTAGCTGTTTCATCATCCTCCTCCTCTCTCTGTCATGCTACTTCTCATTCTACAGACATATATAGTAGAGGGTACCGTTTGCACACACAACATCTCCCACACATATCAGGGGGGAGGGGAGAGGTACATGCCAGGGAGGTTTGTGTTCGCACACTGGATACATGCAGTTGGTGGTCATGTGAGGGACATGGCGAATGGGACACACAGACGAACGTTCCTCCACTACCCCCCCCCCACACACACACATGCTAGGGTGCAAAAGCAGTGTGCCGGGGGGGGAATTCTGCAAACCTGCGAACCTATGCAAAAAATGTCACAAAAGCCATACAAATTGCTTTGCTTTTGGGGGTTGCAGGCATACATGCGACGGAATGTATTTTTTGTCATAACAGAGAATTTACCATGTGCAGCCTGGACCTTGTTGATCAGCTGGGTGAATTGCCCAGGACCTGCTCTCTCCTCGCCCTCGGTCTCATCGTCGCTGAGTGCTGTACTTGTCCTTGGGACAGGGGCGCGATCACAGTGGCTACTGGTTCTGGAAGACATAGTGCTCCACTGTGAAGTACGAGATTCTGGCCTGCTGGTGGAAGATGTAGAGGCGCGGGACGATGGTCTCATGGAAGAGATGTCCATAGCCCTCTGACTGCAGGATGTCTCATCTGAGTCGGGGTGTTCCTCCTGGTCTTCTAAATGTGACAAGGGATGGGCTCATCTCTGCCCTGTGGCCACCCTAGTGCTGTACCCTGCACCCCTTCCCGAGGGCCCTGGCGCATCTTACCTTGAGGGGGCAAAAGCTCCTGGGTGCATTTTCCCTCGGAGATGTCCTCCACAGTTTCTGCTCTCGCTGGCTGGCCCACTGGGACCCTCAGGAATTCACTGCTGGTGCATATTCTGCTGGGCTGTATGCTGCCGTCCCTGGCGAGGAAGGCATGGAATTCCTTGTAGAAGGGCATGGAGGAGGGACCCCGTCCTCTTTTGGCCTTGTGGTCCCTAAACTTTTTGTAATCAGACCTGAGGTGTTTGGTCTTCCAACGACACTCCTCCCAGGTGCATTAGTGGCCCTTCACCCTCATGGCTCCTGCCAACTCCTTAAATGTGTCGGCATTCAAGAAGGAATTTCTCAATTTCTCCAAAATGTGTGGCTGCGACCACAGAGCTATGAGGTCGGCCGTTTCTGCTTGGGTCCACAACATCCATCTACCTCTTTTTCGCTCTCCGCTTGTGGATGGCTCTGCCATTGTTCCCGCTGTGGACGAGAGGAGCCCCGAAGTGGACTGCTGTGGAGGTCTGCAGTTGGCAAAAGTTGCCCTGGGAAAATGGCGCTGGAATGTGTGTGAGGTTCCAGCTTAAAAGTGAAACTTTCCCCTTTATCTCTTTAACACAATGTAACATCAAGTAGCAACAGTTTCACCTTCCTGCTCTAGCACATGCACACTGTGAAAATTAGGGTTAGCGCTAGGGTTCTGAAACAGACACACCTGCAGCGGTTCGCCGACACCTGAACCCTAAAAACACTTTAATTTGAACCTTTTTTCAATGAGCGCATGCTCCCCAAGGGCAGTTCTAAATGCAGAGCAACTGTACATGGGCATTCACACCAGTGGCTTTTGTGCTGAGGTGCCCTAATTTCCGCTGAACCTCCATTGCTCCATCCCGATGTACCATTGAAAGTGCGCATGTTTCCAGAAGGAGCGGAAAAAAGAGGCTCCTTTTTGAAATGCACTTTCACTGGAAGAGTCAGGTAGGGGGCGCTTTTTCAGCGTGCGTCATGTAAAGGCCATGCCTTCAGGTCAACCCCAAAACAACCCTTTTAGCCTGTCTGCATCCCCCCTTAGTCTTCTTCTGATTTCCTGACTGCAGTCCCCATTTTTATCAATGTTTGATCCCAGGTATGGGGATTCTTTTACTATTTCTATTTCTTCATTGTCTAGGTTGAACTTGTGAAGGTCTTCGATGGTCATTATTTTGGTTTTCTTGATGTTCAACATTAAGCCTCCCTTAGCACTTTCTTCTCTGATCTTCCTTAGTAGGTGTTCCAGGTCTGTGAGGTTTTCTGCTAGTACTATGGTGCCATCTGCATATATTAGATTTTTTTATATTCCTTCCTGCTATTTTCACTCCTCCTTGTGTGTCCAAGCCTGCTTTTCTTATACTATCATCTGCTTACAAGTTGAACAGATAGGGTGAAAGGAGGCAGCCTTGTCTGAATCCTTTGCCAATTGGGAACCATTCTGTTTCTCCGTGTTCTGTTCTGACAGCAGCCTCTTGTCCTGAGTACAGATTCCTCATCAGGACTCGCATATCTTTAAGGGCATTCCATAGCCTTTCATGGTCTATGCAGTCAAAGGCTTTGCTATAGTCCATAAAGCACATGCTGATTTTCTTTTGGAATTCCTTGGTGCACTCCATTAGCCATTGTATGTTTGCAATGTGATCCCTGGTGCCTCTTCCTCTCCTGAACTCCACTTGGATCTCTGGGATTTCTCTCTCCATGTACGGTTGGATTCTATGTTGCAGAATTTTGGGCATGATTTTGGGAGCTGAAGTCCCTCGGCCCTTAAAGGGGAAAGGTTGCCTACCCCTGACCTATGTTATTAATGGGCCACCTTAAGATATCAAGGGATTTTTCAGCAACTGTTCCATACTAAGCAATTTATTCCACTTTGGAGATTTGCTGATGCCAGATCCTGTAGTTTTCCTTATAATACTTCCTTATTATTTTTTAAAAAAAGAAGGGATGAGCTGGCTATATATGGAGTGGCACCCTCTCATTGAATAACTACAGTTCTGCCCTTGCATCTGGCACTAAGCAGCAAGTTTTCCTTCAAGGATAGAAGCAGCATGACTCCCAGGAGGCCTGAATCTTTGCATTTCTTTTGCAAGATTAAGTGGCAGCAGGCTCTCATTTGCCTTTGATAAAATTCTGAGAACACAGTGAAAGGTTTTTTTTCTTCAGTTAAATTTTAAAGACCTGTTCTGTGTCTCATTGGCAGTAGAAGTTTTGATGTGTGGTTAGTTTAGGTTGAACTGGCATATCATGTGTGAATAATAGTATTTTCTCTATTATTTAAATTAGATATTTCATTACCATCCCACAAACTTAAAAAAATACAATAACATTTTAAAATATAAGTGTAAATGGCTGGTAAGTTCTCAACTTAAGGACGATCAGTATCATTAAAAGTATGTCTAAACATTCTGTGAAAAATAAAAATAAGTTTGCCTGACACTCCACCACATTCACCAAAAAGCAGCAAGAAAGGGCTTGGAAGAATGTCATGGAGGGAAGCTTTCCACAATTCCCTCTCTAATTCTGATAGCCATCCTCATCTTGAATGGTGCTGACTCCTGGAAATGATGTTCTATTGAAAATCTAATGTATATAAAAATTCAAAACCATCCCCTTCAATTAGCCTGGAAATGGCCTGGGAATAATAAAATAAGGACAACCCTTTGCTTTTAAAATAATTATACTTCCAAATTTAGTGAGTCTTTGAGATATTGTCAAAAATAGGAGTACTAGCTGTATCATTTAGAATCAAGGTGTGTAACCATTTTTTTTTAATTTTGTAATTGAAGAAATGTGGAAACCAGAAATTAAAGAGAAGTAGCAATGACCAAAACTAAAGTGATAATAAAAAAAGAGAACTCTTAAAATACTTTTGAGGGGAAACCTGTCTAAAACCATCAATATTTTTTCTTAATTTCATAATTTCTTAGATATTGGAAACAAATTTAAAATGAACTTTCATGCTGACTTACTTTGTCCTTCTGGTTCATTGTGCATGCATTGTTACCATCTGAATGAGCTTCAAAGAAACTCCTACACTTAAGAGAAAGCAAAATAATACTTCTTTTTCAATGCTCTAAAAATAAAGAAAAATGCACATGATTTTCTGAACAGTGAGAGATTTGCACAGGATCTGCAATTTCAGCTTCTTTGGGTTTCCTTTCCAGTTTGTGCCACTTTTAACCTTTTAGAACACACACACACACACACACGCTTACTGGATGAATAGAAGTTATCCAGCTGTTCAGATGAATACATTATTCGCTTTGAAAATGAAAAAAGGAAAAGGAAATGAATCTAAAAGCACATGTAAAATGTCACTCTAAATCTAATTAACCAGCTAAAAAACAAATCAGTAGTTAAATCCCTTGTTGGCTTCTGTTGACTTAATTCTGGCCTTCAAAGGACAGCTACAATAGAAAGGATTTTCTTTTCTTTTTCTTTTTAAAGTTTTAAAAAAGAAACTTTCCCCAAAGACTACAGGATCTGGCATCAGCAAATCTCCAAAGTGGAGTAAATTGCTTAGTATGGAACAGTTGCTGAAAAAGCCCTTGATATCTTACGGTGGCTGATTAATAACATAGGTGATACCCTTGACATGAACCATGGACCTGTGTGTATGGGGAGAGTCAAGCTCTCAAGAGTAGGCTCAGAGGAATGAACCACCCTGAAAAGATCTGGCAAAATTGAATCATCAAGATTCCTACATAGTTGAGTCTCCTCGGAATTGTACTGAATTATGAAACATCAAGAAATATTAACATGGAAATTGTAATTGAGCCTTTTCAGGAATAATAAAAGCTGATTGCAATCCATCCTGTATTTTGGATTTAAGTTTTTATTTCTGTTTTTTGGATTTTGGAATATTTGCATATACATAATGAAATATCTTGGAGATGAGAACTAAGTCTAAACATGAAATTCATTTATGTTTTGTGTACACAGACCTGAAGGTAATTTTATACATAGTGTTTTTAATAATGTTGTGCATGAAACAAAGTTTGTGTACACTGAAGCATCAGAAAGCAAAGGTGTTGCTACCTCAGTCACTCATGTGGACAATTTTGGATTTTAGAGTATTTTGGGTAAAGGAGCTTTACTTTTACTATGGTTTCTTTTATTACTTACATCTCTGTTTCAGTGTTCTTCATGTGAAATATCAGATTTTTAAGTACAAAGTATGTGCTTCTCTTGTATCAGTTGTTTCTGGAGAGTCAATGATAGTTACTCAACACTAACTAATCCAATGAGAGGTGGTCTCTGGTTCCATTACTTTGGAACAGTGAAAACACGGTGGGTTTTACAGCAGCTACTCCAACATACTGACCTTATTTTTGTTCATCATCTTGAATAGCTCCCATAAAATACTTCATTAAACACAGAATATCTGTTGTAAAGCCCAGCATGGATTTATTGCCCAAAGCAATGGAGCCATCAGCTGCCTCTGAGTCTGATAAAATTGTCTATCCTGGCCACTATGCATGCAGTAATGTAGGATAACCTATAACAAGTACATTTACTTTATACATTTATTTGATGATATCCTGCCTTTTTGTTGCTCTCTGCATCACATTCAAGGGGGCTAAAATATGTCAAATAAAAATAAATAGAATTAAAAAAGGTTTAGAACACAGCAGTTTTAAAAAATCAGCTCACAAACAGCTAAAACCATGTTGAAAAGCTAGCTGGCTTAAAAATCTGCCTGAATAAAAAGGTCTTTGTGAAGTCAAAGGCTTTCATAGCTTTCTGTGGGTTTTCTGGGCTATGTGGCCACATTCTGAAAGAGTTTATTCCTGACATTTCACCTGCATCTGTGGCTGGCATCTTCAGAGGGTGGTGAATGGAAGTGTGTGGATTATATATATATATATATATATACTTATGTGACCCTTATAAGTATATATATACCGCACATACTTACATGCCACCACCCTCTGAAGATGCCAGCCACAGATGCAGGTGAAATATCAGGAATAAACACTTCCAGAATGCAGCCACATAGCCCAGAAAACCCACAGAAAACTAATAATAAATAAATAAATAAATAAATAAATAAATAAATAAATAAATAAATTTTTATTTATATTTCCCACCTCTCCCTACGGATCAAGGGAGTTAAATTGGTTAAACGGGATTACACCAATAGAATGAACAACAGTATACAAATTATAATCAAATACAATAAATACAATAAATACAATAAATACAATAAGAACATTATAAAAATCAATAAGCAACAATTATTATAAAGTCAATAAAACAAGCTAATCAACATCCACTTCCAAGCCATGTAGTCATACCAATTTAACTTAAGATAACTTAAGGCCCGTTAAGGTGGTCAGGTGGATAGGCCCACCGGAAGAGCTCCGTCTGGAGTGCCTTCTTGAAGGCCTCTAGAGTGGTGATAAGACAGATCTCCTCTGGCAGGCTGTTCCACAAATTGGGAGCTGCGGCCATAAATGATCCTTGGGAAGTCAGAGTAAGTACAATTTTTTGGTGTTCTAGTAGATTCTTCCTTGATGTTCTGAGAGTGTGGATGGATTGTGTGGGTAGAGGCGTTCCTTCAAGTAACTCGGGCCCAAGCCATATAGGGCTTTAAAGGTAATAACCAACACTTTGTACTGCGCCCAGAAGCTAATCAGCAGCCAATGTAGAGCTTTTAACACTGGAGTTATATGGTCAGAGCTAGGTGTTCCGGTGACCAATCTGGCTGCCGCATTTTGAACAAGTTGAAGCTTCTGAACTTGGTACAGAGGTAGCCCCATGTAGAGCACATTACAGAAATCCAAACGAGAGATTACCGGGGCAAGTACTATAGCTTCAAGGTCCTTCCGGTCCAGATAGGGACACAGTTGGTGAATCAACCGAAGTTGATGCCAAGCACTCCTGGCCATCACATCCACTTGAGAACATGAGTCAACAGTGCGATGCAGCAGCTAAAAAGGCCAGTGCAATTTTAGGCTGCATCAATAGAAGTATAGTGTCTAGATCAAGAGAAGTAATAGTGCCACTCTATTCCGCTTTGGTCAGGCCTCACCTGGAATACTGTGTCCAATTCTGGGCACCAGAATTCAAAAAGGATGTGGAGAAACTGGAGCGTGTCCAAAGGAGGGCAACTAAAATGGTGAAGAGTCTGGAAACCAAGCCCTATGAGGAACGACTTAGGGAGCTGGGGATGTTTAGCCAGGAGAAGAGAAGGCTGAGAAGTGATATGATAGCCGTGTTTAAATATGTGAAGGGATGTCATATTGAGGAGGGAACAAGCTTGTTTTCTGCTGCTCCAGAGACTAGGACCCGAAATGGATGCAAGCTGCAGGAAAAGAGATTCCACCTCAACATTAGGAGGAACTTCCTGACAGTAAGAGTGGTTTGACAGTGGAACACACTCCCTCGGAGAGTAGTGGAGTCTCCTTCCTTGGAGGTCTTTAAGCAGAGGCTGGATGGCCATCTGTCAGGGATGCTTTGATTGGGAATTCCTGCATGGCAGGGGGTTTGACTGGATGGCCCTTGTGGTCTCTTCCAACTCTATGATTCTATGTTTCTATGATTCCATGAGATGACTGCAGGAGTACTCCCAGACTGTGAACTTTGTCCTTTAGGGGAAGTGTGATCCCATCCAGGACAAGGTGACAAAGCTCCCTCCCTGGACTATCACGAGCACCTCTGTTTTGTCTGGATTCAGCTTGAGTTTGTTTTCCCTCATCCAACCCATTACTGGCCCGAGGCAGGCATCCAGAGGAGAGATGCCATCCTTAGTCACTGTAACAGATGGAGACATAGAGAAATAGAGTTGGGTGTCATCAGCATACTGGTAACACCGCACCCCAAATCTCTGGATGATCTCACCCAGTGGCTTCATGTAAATGTTAAGCAGCATGGGGGATAGCATGGCACCCTGTGGGATGCCAGATGTCAGCTCTCTTTTAGTAGAGCTACTATCCCCCAGCCTCACCATCTGGAATCTGCCCAAGAGGTAGGACTGGAGCCACTGAAGCACAGTGCCCTCAATGCCTAACCCCCTCAGGCATTCCAGAAGGATACCATGGTCTATGGTATCAAATGCCGCTAACATGTCCAAGAGCACCAACAGGGTCACACTTCTCCTGTCGATGCCCAGATGGAGATCATCAATTAAGATGACCATGGCAGTCTGAACTCCATATCCCACCCTGAAGCTGGTTTGAAATGGATCCAGATAATTGGTTTCTTGCAAGGCAGCCTGGAGTTGGAAGGCAACTACCCTCTTGAGCACTTTACCCAAGAATGGTAAAAGGGAGACTGGCCTATAGTTATTTTTCACCAGGGGATCAAGGGAGAGTTTTTTCAAAAGCGGTTTGACCACTACTAATTTTAAATTGGATGGAAATTTCTCTCCCTGAAGGATGCATTAATTATTAATTGTAATAATGCTTTTACTGCAACACCTCCCTGGGTGGTCAGCCATGACATCCCATAGCGTGATATGAAGCGGTATATAAATGAAGCTGCTTTGCTTTTTTTTTTACTTTTGATGGGCAAGGATCAAGAGGGCATGTTGTCTTCCTTACACTTCCAAGAAGCTTGTCCATTTCATCGGTATTGACAAAGTCAAAATGATCCAGTTTAACACAGTCCACAGAGTCCCTGGACATCTCTTTTACAGGTTCTGTTATAATGGCCTCATCCAGATTGACCCTTATCTGAGAGATTTTATCTACAAAAAAGTCATTAAAAGCATCACAGCAGGTTTTAGTAGGTTCCGATAGCAAATTCAGGGTAGGAGGTAATTGCATTAGTTCTTTAACTATCCTGAAGAGTTCTGCTGGACGAGACTTTGCAGATGCAATACGTGCAGCATAGAAAGAATTCTTTGCTGCATCTGTTGCCACTCGATAGGAATCTAACATGTTCCTATGACGTGTCTCATCAGATAAAAATCAGCAATGTTCTAGCCGTTGTACAGCCCGCTTCATTTGGCGAAGATGTCCTGTATATCAAGGGTTTTTTATTTAAAGTGGGTTGAAAAGGATGCTTGGGAGCAATAATGTCTATGGCCCTGGTGAGATCATTATTCCAAATATCAACCAAGGCTTCGACAGAATTGCCATCGTTCCCAACCATAAAACCCTCTAAGGTTTCCTGGAACCTTTTGGGCTCCATCAGCCTTCGAGAGTGGACCATTTTAATATGTCCTCCACCCCCGAGAGGAATATGGGTGGCCTGCAGTCCCACTTTGACCAGAAAATGGTCCGCCCATGACAGGGCAGAAGTCTGAATTACCTCTGCCCACGGATGTTCCTGATCCATACTAAAAACCACATCGAGTGTATTACCCGCACAATGTGTGGGACCTGAGACTAGTTGGGACAGGCCCATGGCTGTCATGGAAGTCATGAACTCCCAAGCTGCACCTTTCAGATCTAATGAGCCAGATTCGAAGGGGATGTTGAGATCCCCCAGGACAAGAAGCCTGGGAGACTCCAACACCAGCTCTGAGACCAGCTGTGTCAACTCAGCCAGGGACTCTGTTAAGCAACGGGGTGGATGGTAAACCAACAGAATCCCCAGACTGTCCCTAGACTTCAGAGTCAAGTAAATACACTTGATGTGATTCATTTTCTGGGTAGGTCTCCTGGTCAACGAGATAGTGCTTTTATGGACCGAGGCAACTCCCCCCCCCCATCGCCCACTTTCCCTAACCTGCTCCTTAACAGTATATCCAGCTGGAAGAGTCTGAATTACCTCTGCCCACGGATGTTCCTGATCCATACTAAAGACCACATCGAGTGTATTCCCCGCACAATGTGTAGGACCTGAGACTAGTTGGGACAGGCCCATGGCTGTCATGGAAATCATGAACTTCCAAGCTGCCCCTTTCAGATCTAATGAGCCAGACTCGAAGGGGCTCCTGGGCAGCTTCTGGTGGTGGTGGAGAGGGCAAGCTAAAGCACCTCCATCCAGCCGCTCCCTCAGCTCCTGGACTGCTGGTGGTGGTAATGGGGAGGTGGGCTAAAAAGCCTTCACCTTGGCTGCTCCCTCGGCACCTGGGCCACTGCTGCTGGTGGTGGAGAGGGCAGGCTAAAGAGCCTCTGCCTGGTCGCTCCCTCGGCTCCTGAGCCGCAGCTGGTGGTAATGGGGAGTTGGGCTGAAAAGCCTTCACCCAGCCGCTCCCTCAGCTCCTGGGCCGCTGCTGATGGTGGTGGAGAGGGTGGCCTAAAGAACCTCCATCCAGCCACTCCCTCGGCTCCTGGGCTGCTGCTGGTGGTATTGGGGAGGTGGGCTGAAAAGCCTTTGCCCGGCCACTCCCTCAGCTCCTGGGCCACTGCTGCTGGTGGTGGAGAGGGCAGGCTAAAGAGCCTCTGCCCAGCTGCTCCCTTGGCTCCTCTTTGTGTGCTGGAAGGATGTTAACAGTGGAGGTAGTCCAATCACCTTGGCAGGGATTCCCAGACCCCAGAAAGCCCCATCTCACATCCCCACCAAATATGCTTCTGATGGTGGCAGGAAGGCCCTTTTCTAAATATTTTACTGTTTAAAATCTGGGAAGATTCAGGCTGTAGAACATAATCTTTCAAACAGCCAATCTTGAAATGTATATATTATATTAGGTATATATTAGGTACTATGTATATTAGCTATTAGGCATGTGTGACTCAGTGGTTAAGACGCTGATGACTGCAAGATCGGCAGGTCGGCAGTTTGAGACCAAGTACCACATGACAGAATGAGCTCCTGTCACTAGTTCCAGCTTCTGCCAACCTAGCAGTTCAAAAGCATCTAAAAGTGCAAGTAGATAAATAGGTATCATGTCAATGGGAAAGTAACAGCATTCCCTGCATTCATGTTGGTCACATGACCATGGAATCATCTTTGACAATTCTGGCTCCCTCAGTTTAGTAATGGAGATGAGCACCACCCTCTACAGTAAGACATGACTAAATAATCTTGACACGGGCAAACCTTTACCTTTTTTTATTAGGTCAAAACCAGCACTTTGAATTGTGCTTTAAAACAGACTAGGAGCCAATGAAGCTATCACACAGGTAATCACACAGTCCACGTAGCTGCCCCTGGTTATCACAATAGGCTCCCTGCATTATTTTGGGCCAGCTGAAGTTGACTGTTCAGAGTGCATCTGTCAGAACCGTGCTTCTGCATCAGGTTCTGCCAGAGTTTTAAAAGGTAGTGAGATTATCTGGGGAGGATGGGAAGGATAGTCGAATGGTTGGTAGTTTAAAGCAGCTTCATTTATATACCGCTTCATATTGCGCTATGGGATGTCTAAGCAGTTTACAACTGTAAGCTCATTGCTCCTCCAACAGTTGGGTACTCATTTTAGCTACCTCAGAAGGATGCTGAGTCTAGCCTGAGCCCTGGCTAGTATTGAACTCACAACCTTGTGTTCTATGAGTGAGTGACTGCAGTATAGGCATTTAACCACTGTAGTACAGGCATTTAACCACTGTGCCACCAGGGCTCTTATTGTGCTTCAAAACAGATTAGGAGTTTAAGAGTTGAATGTTGGGGGAAGGGAGGTGTGGAACTGTGGATTGTTTTGAGAATTGGACTGCTTGGAATGTGGGAAGGCAAAAGGGAGGATGGCTCTATCAGGAGACAGAAGGGGGGGTTGAGAATAGGTGGGGACTGAGGAGTTGGAGGACTGGAAGCTGTGGGAAAAGTAGGTGGGGGTGCCTTTTTTGCACCAGGATGGTATGGGTGGAGCAAATGATTTGGTGGGTTTAATTAGGTGTTGCTAAGTAAGGGGGGTCAGTTCTGGCTTAAACGTAGTCTTGTAGAATGCTGACTTTGTTTGCTTCAATAAACTCCTAATTGCAACAATTGGCTTGTTTACTGACTACACAGAGTTCTGATTTTGCAAAGATCTGACAGTAAGCCAGAACTGTCTTAGTGTCCTGGGGCAATGGAACTCTATTAGAGCCAGGATGAATCCAAAAACCAGCAGAGGGAGGAGATGGGGCCAATGCTTGAGGCAGAGCAACCCACGGTTGTTGGTAAGCTGCCAGTGGCGGGGGCATGGCCCAAAGTGCTAGAAGTGGCAGCGGAGGACACTCCAGCCCGCTCTGCTGAGGAACTGTGGTTCCAGCCAAGAACACTCTCTAGAGGGAGAGAACGGGAGTGGCATTGGGCTGGTAAAGTGTCAGCTTGGGATGTCGGTGTGTCCGACCCTGTGGAGGCACCAGTGGATTCCCGAGAAGACCTGGAAGAAAAAATGACACTGCTGCAAGGAGATGTGAATGCGATGCATGGCATGCTGGCTGAGGTAATGCATACCTTCAGGGAAATGATGGGACAGGCCCAGGGAGGACAGGCAGCTGGGTCAACACCGAGAAAGGTGGGACACATGCAGGAGTGGGGACCCTCTTTCACCACGGAGGCAGTCAAAGTGAGATGTGTCACCACGCATCTAGAGGGGGTGGCAACAGAATGGGTGGTGCAGCTGTATGACAGAACCTACAAGATTTCATGGTGGCACTATGCTCGAGATTCAAGGACCCTCTGAGGTTGGAAAAGGCCCGAACCCGATTGATGGCACTGCATCAGGGGATGCGGTCAGTGGTGGACTATGCATTGGAATTCAGGAGTTTGGCAGCCATGGTGCCAGAGTGGACAGAAAACATGCGGGTCCAATATTTTAAGGATGACCTACACCCAGGGTTACTGGAGTGTGCCCTGAACCGAGATGACCCCTCCCCCCCCCATGGTGAAGGGATGGATCCGATTGTCAGGTGAAGCCGAGATGGCAAAAGAAGCCATCTAGCTGTCCTGACAGCATATGGCAATGGTTCAGGGCAGAGGGGACACTAAGACCCAGAAGCAGCCTAGGACCGGCAGAGACAAGCCTGCTGGGGAGTCTGAGAAGCAGCGTAGGATGAGGCTGGGGCTTTGCCCGGAGTGTGGCAAGAAGGGCCATAGAATTGCAAACTGCCCTGATCAAGCTAGAAGTGGAGAAGCCTCTCAGGAGGGGGTAACTACCAGAAGCCCATGAACCAAGAAGGATGGTCGAGCGGACAGCCAAGGACTTGCTGGGGGAAAAGCGGGCCAAGCCACCAATCAACCAGTGGGGGAAGAAGTCAAAGTGTGGACTGACAGTGATGAGGAGCCAAGTGCGGAGCTGTCGGGAAACTATCTGAGCCTGCCTTAGACAGCGGCGAAAGGCAGGCTGAGCTCCAGGACAGCCGCAAGCGCATGGTGAGTGGGGGAGTCCCCCTATATATTGTAAAAGTTAGATTGTTCCACCCCAGCAAAGGTCTCAGCGCTGAGCTGACGGCAGCCCTAGACTCTGGATGCACCAGATGTCTTATCAGCGGGGAGGTTGTAAAGACCCTGGGCATTGAAACAAAACCCCTCAGTACACCCATTTCATTTCATCAAATGGATGGAACTCTAATGGGAGGAAAAGCCACTTCCGAAAGGACAGTGACTTTTTGGATGGGGGTGGCAGACCATTGGGAAAGAATCAGCTTGATTGTGGGCCCCACCTACAGTTAACAGATGGTTTTGGGGTGGACTGGCTGTGCTTTCATAACTCCACCATAGACTGGAAGAAGCTGCAGTTGGTGTTTGATGACCCAGGGCTGGGCTGATAACTGTGACTCTAGCTTTCAGAAAAACAACTTTTCACAGCAAGGAAAAATACAGACACACATCTTTTACATTTCAACATTTTAACATTGACTCTATATCCCATTTAAACCTAACAATCCCCTCCTGAAATGTAAGATGTGTGTATGTTGTACACTAAACTAAAACTGTTACAAAACTAACTTAGCTCAATGGCTAGGCCTAAACTTAAGACATGCCAAGTAGACGTGACATCTGTTCGTGTCTATCAATGGTCAATGCCTTTGTCAAAATGTCTGCTTGATTATGATTTGACTCAATGTATTGCAGACTCACAATTCCTTTCTGTACAATTTCTCTGACATTTTGATACCTCACACCAATGTACTTTGTTCTGCACTTCAAGTTCTCAGCTTCAGCCATAGCAGTGCATGTCTGAGAATCCTCATTTATCTTCACTGGATCAACACATTCTTCATTCAGATCTTTCAACAACTGTCTAATCCATTCAATCTCATTAACTAACTCAGATAAGGCCCCGTATTCTGCTTCTCCTGTACTTTGTGCTATGTATCTCTGTTTTCTACTTCTCCAAACAATTGCACTTTCTCCAAACTTAATCAACAATCCTGTCACTGACCTTCTATCCTGTAGCTCAGAAGCAAACGAACTGTCAACAAAACATTCAAGACCAGCTCGACTGTTTTGTAACTTCAATTTCCTGTCTCTGCTACCCTTCAAATATCTCAACAAATGCTTCACTGCCGTCCAATCTTCCACTGTAGAACAATTTGCCTTTCTTCCAAGCATACCCACGGCAAAACAAATGTCAGGCCTCATGTTGTTAGCAATAAACATCAAACTCCCCACAAAGCTCCTATACATCTCTGAATTTTCAAACTCCTTAGTCCCTTCACTATTCACATAACCAACTGACATTGGACTTTTCACTGTTTTTGCATCCTGCAATCCACACTTCTCAATCAAACTCTGAATTTTCCTCTGTTGACTCAACAAACAACTTCCATCTTCACTCCATTCAACATCTATTCCTAGATGAGACCTCAAAACTCCAAGATCTTTGACACTAAATTTTTGTGACAACTCCTTTCTTACTGTCTGAATCTCTTGCTTTGAATTTGCTGCTACACACAAGTCATCTACATAAATCACCAAGATCACATCTCCTTTTGTGTAAACAAATGCATCAGCTACACTGCGTCTGTAGCCTAGCTTCACTAACTCCTCATGAATGCAAAGATTCCAGCTTCTGGCACTCTGCTTCAAACCATACAATGCCTTCTTCAACTTGTACACCTTTCTGTCACTATCCTGTTGAAAACCCATAGGTTGTTCCATGAAAACAGTTTCCTCAAGACTTGCAGTCAAGTATGCAGTCTCAAAATCAAAATGATGCACTACCTGACCCCTCCTTGCAGCCAAAGCCAACACTAACCTCAAACTCTCAGGGTTTGCTGTTGGAGAAAAAGTTTTGTCATAATTCTCAAACCTCTGTTGTGCAAATCCTTTAGCTACCAATCTGGCCTTGTAT
The DNA here is from genome assembly GCA_026167975.1 of Phrynosoma blainvillii. Taxonomy (NCBI): domain Eukaryota; kingdom Metazoa; phylum Chordata; class Lepidosauria; order Squamata; family Phrynosomatidae; genus Phrynosoma; species Phrynosoma blainvillii. The sequence goes on from JANUYF010000001.1 coordinate 105,168,808, forward strand.
CTCTGACTACCATCCGGCATCAGCTTCCTCTTGTAAACCCATTTGCAATCTATCACCTTGTGATTTGTAGGCCTGTCAACAATTTCAAACACCTTTTTGTCTACCAAAGACTTGAACTCCTGCTCCATTGCAGACTCCCATTTCAACCTCTCTTCATCACAACACTCCTGTACTTCCTTGTAGCTCTCAGGCTCCTCTGTCATGACTACACAAGACTTAGCTTCCTGCACTTTAAAACGATCTGGAGGTTTCCTAACTCTAGTTGTCCTCCTCAAAACTATGGTCCTCATTTTTCCCTCATCATCCTCAGTGTCTGTACTTGACGCTTCCCTGTCTGCGTGTCTCTTTGTTTCTGTCATTCTAGGTGCTGGTGGGTGTGTGTGTGACAACTTGTCTGATGTGCTAGCCTCACCTTCTGAAGAATCTGATTCTTGCTTCACTGCCCCTCCATTTCTGGCAGGTGGTGGTGTCTGTGTTTCTAACTGACCTAGTCTGTAAAACACCTCTTTGTTTGAATGAATGTTCTCCCACCCAGAATGTTTCTCAAAGTTTGCGCTCCTTGAAAAAAGAACTTCATTTCCACCCAGGTAAAACCTGTAACTGTTCCCTGTGTAACCCACAAACATCAAACGTCGCCATTTGGGCTGACCTTTCTTTCTGAAAGCTGCAGGTATGTACACATTTGCATACTGCCCAAACACTCTAAGATATTTCAAATTGGGTGGTCTCTTGAAAAGCATGTGCTAAGGAGTATTCTGCACAGCAGAGTTCCAAGTGTGGTTTGTCAGGTAATTAGCTGTGAGAATTGCCTCCCCCCAAAGGTGCTCTGGAGCATTGGCATCAAGCATCATACAATCTTTTATTTGCTTCAAAATGGTTATTTTCCTCTCAGCAAGTCCATCTTCAGCCACGCAAGATGGGTTAGTAGTAAAATGTCTAATTCCCATTTTTCTTAACCAATTGGTCAAGTGACTAGCCAAAAATTCTCCTCCTCTCTCTGTGACCAAAGTTCCCACTTTGTAGTCAAACTGTCTTTCTATCATGTTCACCCATTCCTTGAATCTCTCCCCTGCTTCACCCTTTTCTTTCAAAAGAATCACATAGGAAAACCTTGTGATGCGATCCACAATCACCATGAAGTATTTACACCCCCCCCCGAGATGTGGGGTTAATTGGCCCAGCAAAATCACAGTGCAAAAATTGAAACGGTCTCTGGGCTTTTAGTTTTGTTCTTTTTGCCACAGGATAAGCCTTCAGCTTAATCCTGCTGCAAACTGAACACTCCAAGTGGTTTGAGCATGGTGACATTTTAAACTCAGGACAAACCTGCTTCAATTTCAAAAGATTTGGAAAACCAACATGACCCAACACTCTGTGAAAATAATGAATGCAATCTGCATGCAAAGGCTGATTTTGTGCAACTGCACAGCTCTCTCTATCTATCATGTGATACAGTTTGTCTTTCTTAATGGCTTTAGCACAAAATTCACCATCCTTAAAAATTAAACATTCATCCCCCTCAAAACTCAATTTGTACCCATCTGTGGTCAAAGCTGACACACTAACTAAACAGTTTTGCAAGGTAGGTACATACCAAGACATCATCAAAATTGGTACCAAAACTTGGAATGCAAACAGTTCCCATTTTTTTAATTTTTGGACCTTCCCCATCTGCCAAGGCAACAGAAGAAACATTTGCTGGTTTTCTGCTCTGGAACAGTTCAATCTTATTTGCCATATGGGTGGAAGCTCCAGAATCTAAAAGCCAAACTGTGGATGGCTGAACTTGGGGCACACCATCACGGCTTTGAATTGTGGCAACAAATCCTTGGTTAGCACTGTGTCTCTTTTGGCCACCAGGGGGACGTGGCTGCTGCTGCTGCTGCTGCTGCTGCTGCTGTTGCTGTTGCTGATGCCCCCTCCTGGTATCTGCAACCAACTTTCTGCAATCTTTTCTTAAATGTCCAAACTTTTTACAATAAAAACACATTTTTCCCTTGGAGACTCCTGCTTTTTCAGTTTGCATCTCTTTTGGAGCTTGCTCTGTGGCATTTGGAGGCTTAGCAGGTGCAGAAGCTTGCTTTCGTTGCTCTGCCTCAAATCTACTCCTCTCAGATTCCTCCAAAATTCTCCCACAGACCAGTTTCATTGTAAGCTGAGCTCCTGGAAGGGCCTGCAAGCCCAGCAGGATATTATCAAAAGATTCATTGAGAGATCCCAGAAGAATGTAAATTTTTAAATTTTCATCTAAGGCAATGTCCCTTGCTTGAACCTGGGCAAACAAGTCTCTCATTTTATCTAGATGAGCTTTTGCAGAGTCCTTTTCTTTCATTTTGCAAGAAAATAGGCATTTTGCCCAAATCATCTTTGCTAGATCAGAAGTGGACTGATGAATTCTAGCCAAAGAGTCCCATATTTGTTTAGCAGAAATCAGATCTTTTACATAATTTAATTGTCCCTCAGATAAAAGGAGTAGGAGGGTTGCTACAACTCTGGAATTCCGGTCCAGCTCTGCTACAGACGGATTAGCTCCCAAACCATTTTCCACAGATTGCCACAAACCTTCCCTTATCAAAAGAGATTTTGCATAAATTTTCCAAGATGCATAATTTTCTGAATTGAGCTTGGGGAACTTAGCATGTTCCATTTTTAATTATTTTCGAAATATAGTCCAATACAAGGCTTAAAACTGCTAGCCCTTCCCGGCTGCCTCTTCCAGTACTTTGTCTCTTTAAACTGCAGCTTTTACAGCCTCCGGCTAATTGCTGCCTTTTGTCTTGCCGCTTTTCAGCACTTAAACAGTCCGTTTTAATTAATGGCCTTTAAGATAAGGGAGGTATTTTACTTACAGGCATCTGTGGAGCTTCTGCCATAAATCAGACGTGGAAATCCAACTCCTGCCTTCCGCGGATCCCCGCTTTCTGTGAGAAGAAAAATTCCTGCTTTTTAAATCCAGGTTTTGCTTCAGAGGTCGATGGATCAAAACCATCTCCTCTGGCACCACTTGTTGAAATTAATGTTGATGGAGTGTTGAAAACAGTCCTTTAAAACCAAACATCCAAACCTGGAATTTTCAGCAAGCTTCTTTTATTGTAAAAGAGCAAAAGCAAAAACAAATAATAATAATAATAACAAGAATAGCTACATGATGCAAAGTTGATGAGTAGCATTACCAGGAGAAAAGTTTAATTAGTTCATTACAGTTCAAAAGTTAAAAAGCAAGTGAGTGGCTTTCTAACTCCCAGCTCTCAGCCCCCCAATTCTCCACCCTTCTGGGTGTAGCCTTTACAAGCTGATTGGGTGACAATACATGATGTGCTTTAGCCCAACCCTTAATTACCATAACAAATCATGTGACTACATTTCCCATAACAATATTATGTTGACAAAACCTCAATATAAACATATTCTCTTTCTCATAGAACTGCAGACTTGTTTGGGCTAAAATCACATCTGGGCTGATAACTGTGACTCTAGCTTTCAGAAAAACAACTTTTCACAGCAAGGAAAAATACAGACACACATCTTTTACATTTCAACATTTTAACATTGACTCTATATCCCACTTAAACCTAACAGTGCAAACAAAGTTGTTATAGTAATTATTTTCACTTAAAGATGCCAAATGATATATCAGTTTTCCAAGAAATGCTATGGTCCATACTGAAGCAAGTTATTTTCACATGGACCCGATATTCTCTGTGTTCCTGTGCTTTACTATTTCCATTCCAACTGCAGCAAGCAGAATAGAAATTAGTTCTTTATGTCAGAGAAAACCAATAGAACCTTCACAAACATCTGAGAACAAAAAGAAAGTACCACAATGGTGTGCATTTTGATTCAAAACTTTTGCTGTGAAATCCAGAATTGATTTAAAAAACAAAACAAAAACAAAAATCAATTGCTGAGAAGCATTCTAGCCACATGTGTATGAGTAAGACTGGCTGCCTACATCTCCTCCAACATAATGGGGATAGATTGCTGTTTATAGATGAGAGTTTAACAGAAGTTAGATACCACTGTTTTAAAATGACTCTAATGATTAATGACCAAGATATATTTAAATGGTGGAGAACTCCAAATATTATTCTACTGAGCATCAGTAGATACCACATTAAGTTCTGATTCCTATATTGTTTGAAGCTGCTGCCACACTGCAGAATAAATGCAGTTTGACACTGCTTTAATTGTCATAGCACCATCCTATGGAGTCCTGGGATTTGTAGTTTACTGTGGCACCAGAACTCTTTGACATAGAAGACTAAATAGCTCAAAAAACTACAAATCCCAGGAGTCCATTGCATTGAGTCATGGTAGTTAAAGAGGTATCAAGCTGCATTAATTTTGTTGTGAGGATGCAGCCATTGACCCATTAGTTTCTCTACTTTTCTACCTCACCAGAGACAAACAGTTCATATTTATTATTATGTGTACAATATGTAGTGGAAAATGATGACATAATAATAAAGATAAAACTCAGATATAAAAATACACACTGTTGAATAATAATAATAATTATTATTATTATTATTATTATTATTATTCAATATTTTTGTATATTGATTTCTGAGTTTCATTTTGTACAATGGTTAGGTTGAATAGTAACACACAATTACTCTGCCATCATTCTGTCCATAATGTGTCTGTCTCTGTGTGTGTGTGTCTAGATGTCAGCACAAATCCTACAGTTTACAGAACAAGTTCTAGTTTCTTTCAAAGACCAGGATGCTCTGTGACAATAAAAATAACATAATTCAAGACCAAGTAGGAATAAAAAGATGCTGGATACAATACACATAAGAATTATATAAAAGGTATGACAAAATGAAGGACACATGAAATGAAGAGCCATCTGAAGATGAAACCCAAATTCTAAAATTTTTATACTGGTTGTTCCCCGCCCCGATTGCCACGCAGAGAGGCGGGTTATAAATAAAAATTATTATTATTATTATTATTATTAAAAAGTGACGTGGAAACTGCAATAAGAGAAATAGGAAAAAAACAAATTACTAGGAACAGATGACATTCCAATGTTGACCAACATATGCCAACTGATATGGAAAACAAAACGCTGGCCAACAGATTGGAAGCGGTCAATATACATACCTATCAAAAGTTAGAATCATACAAGCCTTTGTATTCCCTATTACCATGTATGGATGTGAGAGCTGGACACTTAAGAAAGATTATAGGAAGAAAATCAATTCCTTTGAGGTGTGGTGCTGGAGAAGAGTGCTGAGGATCTTATGGATGGCCAAAATGATAAACAAATGGGTCTTTGAACAGATCAAGTCAGAAACCTCTCTGGAAGATAAGATGACCAAACTCAGGCTGTCATACTTCAGATACATCATGACAAGGGAGGACTCATGGGAAAAAACTATAGTGCTGGGAAAAGTGGAGGGAAGTAGGTGGAGAGGAAGGCCACATGCTAGATGGATGGACTCTATTAAGGAGGCTATGGATATGGATTTGCAGGAATTAAGCAGAGCAGTGGAGGACAGAGGGTCTTGGACATGTCTCATCCATAGAGTCACAATGAGTCGAGATCAACTCTTCATGATGAGCTCATGAGCTATTGTTCCTTCTTTTAAAGAACACAAAATGTATAAGATTTCTCTTATTAAAATCTCAGCCAGATTAAATTTCTACTCTATTTTTATTCCTACTGGAGCTTTTGGGGAAAGCTGGACAGCTGAATTAGCATCTTGAAGCTAAATTCATATCCAAAACATGCAATCTCATGGATTTAGTCTCCTGTGTTTATTCCTTTGGTGTAAACTACATCAGAATGAGTTATGACTTTGGTGTAAACTACATCATATCAGCTATGAGAAAATGATCACCCACAGAAGCAGTTTTAGGTCTTTCTCAGAATATACTATCATTTTGACAGGATCCCATGTTGCAATGGTTACCATCAGAAACCAGGGAGAGGTGCAAAGCTCAGGTGATGACTAAGGGCCTTTGCAGACTGCCAGAAATAGTGCAAATTGAGTCCACTTTAAGGGTTAGAGTTAGTGCTAGGGAATCATAGCAATTGTATTTTTTTCTGAGACATTGAGCCTTCTCTGTCATAGAGCTCTGGTGCCATAATAAAATACAGTTCCAATGATTCCCTAACCCTAACCCTAACCCTAACCCCAACTCTTAAAGTGGACTCAATTTTCACTATTTCTGGCAGTTTTCAAAGGCCCTAAAAAATTCATGTAACTAGTCCAATTCATTTTGTCAATGGTCACAGTGGTACCATAGAATCTGTCCAGGAGGAAGCAGTTTGCAGATACCAGTGGGCATAAAATAAGAGGGGGCATTGTCAACTGCTAGGATATGTTGTGCTGGATGCTTGAAGCTTACGTACAGATAACTTTTTCAGCACCTTTGAATCTGGTCCTGCTACGGGCCTTTGCAGACTGCCAGAAATAGTGCAAATTAAGTCCACTTTAAGGGTTAGGGTTAGTGCTAGGGAATCATGGGAATTGTTTTTCCCCCTGAGATATTGAGCCTTCTCTGTCAGAGAGCTCTGGTGCCACAATAAAATACAGTTCCCATGATTCCCTAACCCTAACCCTAACCCTTAAAGTGGACTCAATTTGCACTATTTCTAGTCTAGTGCATCAGATATGCTCCACTTAAGGGCATATGTGGAGGAAGTGAAGTCTGGGAATGGATGAATCTATACTTTCCTTTGTGTACTGTGTATTCATGCATGGCAAATGATTGGACTGGATGGCCTTGTGCTCACCTCCAACTCTATTTAGTCTCATACCACCTTTCTTTCTTTCTTTTAATATCAAGGATCTTTCTTTTACTATCAAGGAATACGCAGATCAAGAACACTCTGAAATAAAAATTGCCCCTGTCACAGTTCAAGTTCAACAGGCATACATTTTCTACTATATTGTACTTTTCTAATATGTAATTAAACCACATTACCACACTATACTCTTATAGTGCTGCTATTCCACTTTTACTGTTCTGGCTGCCTTCTGGGCTTTGTATTTCAGTCAGGCTTAAGAGCTCTCTGGCTGAGAATTCTAAATGCCCCTCCTAACACTGCAAATCCCAGAATACAACAGGAGGCAGCCCCAGCAGTTAAAGTGAAATAGCAGCTCTATAAGAGTGTAGTGAGGTAATCTAGTATGATGAAGGGCTTGAAAAAAAGAGAGGTCATGGTTGATTATACTCAAAGCCCTGGACCTAACTTGGAAAGTTATTATTCAAGAGTAATTTGTCCATAATGCATTCACATTAATCATTAGATTGATGATTAAAGGTAACACATCCAATTATTTGTCACATTACTCATTACTTTTCTATTGTTTTCTGTTATGTTTTGGGAAGAAAAAACATTAAGATTGATAAAAGAATGACATAAAACTTGAAAAAATTCTTCCTCCAAAAATGAATTTTTAAAGTAACTTTTCAAAATAACTATAATAATAATAATAATAATAATAATAATAAAATTTATTTCTATACCGCCCAATGGTTGCCCAATTCGGGCGGTTTACAACATAAAAACAATTACAGTAAAAACATATCCCTCCCCCCCTTAAAACAGTATTAAACATCAACATAGTTAAAATCCTAATACCAATTAAATAAAATCATAATAATTAAATAATCACAACAGTGAACCCATGACACATCACCCATTAATGCTCTGTGGGGGAACCAGGTTCAGAATGATGTCAGTAAAGGAGGAGGGAACAACCTGGGGCTGGGCTACCTAATCTGGAAAGGCCTGCCGGAAGAGATCCATCTTGACAGCCTTTTTAAAACTATCCAAAGATGTTAACTGATGGATCTCATCCGGCAGGTCATTCCAGAGTCTGGGAGTGAAAACAGAAAAAGCCCTCTGGGAGGTTACAGATAGCCTAGATCTTTGTGGCTCTAAAAATTTCCTCCCAGAGGACCGGAGTGTGCGGGGGGGATTGTACGGGAGGAGGCAGTCTCTGGTATAGCTTGGATCCAAGCCATTTAGGCCTTTGAAGTATAACCAACACCTTGTACTGGGCCCGGAAGTGAATAGGCAGATGACATATGTCATCAAGTAAAGTAATTTTGTTCTTGTTACATTGCTATTAAAATGTAACTTTGTTACATCCTTTCTTCTTCCAAAAGTATCTAATTACTACAAAGATTGATACTTATAATTCATCATTTCCAAATCTCTAGGCCTGGATGAACATGTAGCTATTTCAGGTTATCCATACATTTGGTTGATTTTTGTTATAGTTCCTTTCATTCCAAATATGAATGCATATGCAAATTCCGATAAAGTCTCATCTAAAACAATGAAGTAGAACATGTTCATGCACTCCTTCTCCATTTGACTATATGAAACTAAAATTATTTTAAAATCATGAACCACTAGGCTAAAAATGAGGCATTTGTAGTATTTTTTGTGTTCGGTTTCGGTGGAGTAGGGTGTTTGTAAGTCCAGCAGAGTCAAGAAGCAAAACATCCAAGCTTCTAGCAGTGAGCTTTATTGTAGAAAAATAACATGCAGAGTAAAAACATAAAGTCCACTAAAGCATCACATCTTGCAGATGTGGCTAAACAGGAACAAAACTACAGATCCATGTTTACAGATCTTAAGGCTACATTGTGAAGCAGTAAAAACATACTATAGATCCATTGCAAAGTAAAGAGAACTACTAATCCATTCCAATGAAAGCACAAAAGCATAATAACATTAATGCCTATCACACAATTTCTCAGCCCAGCCCCTCTCCACCTTTTGAGTGTTAACCTTCAGGTTGATTGGATGTTCTGTACATGACGTATGCTAACCCAACCTCTTGTTGTTCATCTTACATCATGTGATCTACTTTCTCATAACAACTTTTATTGTTGTTCCCTTATGTAAACAAGAACACTTTCCCATCTAGTGGTTTCCTCTTGTTTTGTCTTCCTGGCCACCTGACTGAGTTGTTGTGTTCAGCCTAGAAGCATGTTCTCAAAATGGAAAAATACAGACACACACATCTTTACATTTCACCATTGACTGCATAGCCCATCAATACTCTGACATTTTGCAAGTGCAAAGAAATTGCAAATATGTTGTTGTTCTTCTTCTTCACTTTATTTTCCTTTCTCCCAGAATTCAATCTCAAGGTAGCTAGATGATGATGATGATGATGATGATGATGTGAAAAATAGCAAAGAAATAAAGAAGAACATAGGAGAAAGTACAACAGTGAATTAGACCTTCCTTCTCTGGCTCTCAGTTTCCATATGATTTCTTCATGGATCCTCACTTGAGATGTACAAGACCATAGAAGACCTTTCCAATGCTTGGTACATCTTCATACAACCCTTGCCCAACAGTATAAGGAAGTAGAAGGTATAGATTTGTCTTGGGCTCATTGGATGAACATGGCATATCCCATTCATGGCTCTAATCCAAAGTATTCTAGGCCCCACATTGGTGGAAGTGGGAGGGGGTAGTAGATTTGCATAAGAATCTCATGGCAACTCATTTTCCATGAGAAAATACTGAAATGTTTAAATGTCTTTGTATTTCAAATTGGAAACCATGAAGTGTTCTTTTTAAGAGAAAAAAAAAGAGAGAAAAATCTAAATGTGTGAGGAAGTGCATAGACATCAGATTAGTCCATCACTATGTATAAGACTGAACATGCACTCCATCTTTTCAACTTAAAATTCAACAGTGGATGTTTAATAGGTTGGAGATAAGCCAGCCAAAGGGCACTTTTTTCCTTCAGGCACCAAAAGCTTCATCCCTGGCCAAAGTAGAACACAAAACTGCACTCTGCTTCCAGGATATTCCTAAGCAACATTAGGGCAATGAGCAAGTCCTCTACCAAAATCAGTTACTCAGGCTAAGCACAAAATGCATGACCCTTTCTGTAAAACAGAGCAACAATTTGCATTGTTGTCAACATCTACCACCATCTACTACAATTACTATTAAATCTACTACAAATTGCTGCCTAACTACATCCATGAATGAAAATCACATTGGAAAAGAATACAGTACAGTACAACGCAATTACAATAATTTTCAGTGCTGCGATAATGTAAAAGTCAGTGAACTATTATGCTCAGGTTCCCAGCAGCTCCAATGGTTGGAGTTGATGGGAGCCTCAGTCCAACACTGTCCCAGATGCAAGGAAACTATGCAGACTTTTGCATCTGTTGCTGCCTATAAACATGGAACAAAAAAGACATAGAAAAATATTTGTTAATACAGCACTTTTCAGTGTAAGAAACATTCCTTTAGTTACTGCATTCACAACAGTCCAGTGATATAATGAGTCATTTTGAGTCTAATCCAAACATTAACCAGCAGGATTTATGGCTTGCAATGTGGGTCTTCCAGATTCAAAACAAATGATCTACTGCAAAATCATCCACACTAGTCCCCATACCCAAAGTCTTAGATCATAGTTTGAACATAATAAAACACAAAATCCTTGTGATCACACCTGGCAACTTTTCAGTGAGTTCAGCTGTGAATACAATTCACTTCTCATGTGTTTTTAGATACACAGCAGCAGTAACAACAAAGAGCACCCTTATTTCATATAAGATCATCTGTTGATCTAGAGGAATTTAGCAACCCCACCTTTATTTGTTTTGTTGGTTTAAAAAAACCCAAAATATTAGATCTGGAAATATCTTGTTCTATTAGCTTTGTTCTTGATTCTTTGACATGCTGATCCGGTGCCACCACTTCCATAATTTCCTTAACTTTAATTATTTCCAAATACTTGAAGGGAGATGTGGGACTTGTGCAGCCCTCCAGATGTTGTTGCACTGCATTACTCAGAATTCCTCATCACTGACTGTAGTCCAGCAACATCCTGGATGCTATACAAGGTCCACCCTTACCTGAAGACATAACTGTGCATGCATCTACATAGCAGAAATAAAGTAGTTTGACACCACTTTAATTGCCATGCCTCCATCCTACAGAATCCTGGAACGTGTAGTTTTGTGAGGCACCAGAATGCTTTGGCTGAAAAGGCCAGAGACCTTGTAAAACTACACATCAAAAGATTCCATAGGATGTTACTACAGCACCAGAGGGGGAAGCAGACCAGGGCGTCGGGGACGCCCTGAGACGGGGCGCTGCGGGACCGCAGCAGCCGCACCGCGGCGCACCGTCGGCGCCTCTGAAAGGAGTGCAAAATCAGTGCTCCTTTCAGAAGACAGGGAAAGTGCACCCTAAACGCATCGGGCACACTTTCCCTGGCTTTTCCACCGCAGCGTGTGAGGACGCTGCGGCGGAAGGTTGCCCTCGGCGCGCCGGCCGTGCGGAGGGCCGGCAGCTCCGAGGGCAACCTCGGGAGGAGGAAGGGGTGCCGCTCGTGCGGCTGCCCCTCCTCTTCCTTGCCTCGAAGACAACCCTATTGGTCATCTGCCGAGGCCCTAAAAGTGGTATTAAACTTTATTGTTTCTGCAGTGTAGATGCTCCTCATTTGACAAGGTGGACACTTGCTTGATTAGGTCTATGCTACAGTTTCCCTCTCCTTTTTGTTTTATTTTGCCATGTATCTGTGGGATGCAGTGTCAAAATATTCACCATTTCCTCATGAAGCAACATGCAGTGCATTTTAATGAGAAAAATATAAATGTTTTAATTGCTTGCTGCCTTCCTAAATCTGACCTCAGCTGAAAAGAGTGTGGCTGCCTACAACTGCTGACATATAATAAGAATTGACATGTGGAATGTCTTGGCTGGATTAAGAGTCTGGGTTTGTGGGTGGGAGAACAGATACCGAGAAAGGAGGATAAAACATAATTGAGATCAAAATTTAGGTGGCAGTGGTGGTGGCAGCAGTAAAAACAATTTAAATCAGTGACAAAAATTTAGGTGGCAGTGGTGGTGGCAGCAGTAAAAACAATTTAAATCAGTGCCACAGTCTAGGCATGAGTTAAATATAGAAGAAAATGTAATTCAATAATTGTCCAAATTACCATAACACAAAATGGGGTCAGGCAAACTCTGGTCCTCTGTATATGTAACAGCTATCATCCCTAGCCAGCATGGCCAATAATTAAGGATGATGGGACTTAGAGTCACAAATTCCTCACTCCAAGATGCAATGTACTGTCAGAGAACCTGGTTCCTTAAGACACTAATCAGGGAGATATATCAATCTCAGAGAAATTTATTATATTTGAGCATGTATCTCATCACTGGATAGGGAAAGGACTGTATTGTGTAGCTGCTTCCTTTGTGGAAGTAATACAAAGACATCTTAATTCCTGCCTTAGGTCTCTCTTTGCTCTTACATTCAAATGCCTGCTTTATTGAATCATATCTTTAACTGGAAAATTTGTGACTCTTCAAACTGAGAATTGGTGACTCTTCAAACTGAGAAGAAAATAGTACCCTTAAAGGATTATGTTCTTTAGTAGCTGCTACCTCACCCCCAGCCAGAATCCCACACCTTTCCTTCTGCTTATTCCTGTACAAAGCAATCAACATATGGTTACAGATAGAATATGTGTTGTGAAGGAAAAGAACCCAAAGCAGAGGGAGCCAGAAATTCATGTCAGCTCAACTGAGTACAAGGTGACATTGACAGCATATATGGGAAAGAAAATACTCCAGGAGAAGTGTTTCAGGAAGGAAAATTAAGTTGTTCAGTATTGTTGTTATGCGACTTCAGTTGATTCTTACTTATGATAGCCCTTTCATAGGGGTTTCTCAGATTTATTCAGTTTTGTGTTGTCTCCTTCTTGAGGTGGCTGTGATCACCTCGTGGGTTTTCATGGCTGAAGAGAGATTTGAAGCCTGGTCTCATAGAGTCCAGCATTCAAACCAATTTATCACTTAATCTCACACATAATGAATTTGAAATGGTGGAGAAACCAGAGCTGTAGACCAGACTAGTTATTTTTTTTTACTTTAAAACTCCCAGAAATCCTCCAGCTGTTCATCTATGGGTAGTAATCATGTTGATTATAGGGATTTCTTTAAGAAGAGAAAGAAACAAACAAAAACAAAACCATAACATTTCCAACTTCTGAGTGAGATCCCCAAAGAAAAAATATTAGATAAGTTGTTGGTTATATAGGGCTTGATCAGGAGGAAAGAACTGGGATAATATATGTTGTTGTTGTTGTTGTTGTTGTTGTTGTTGTGTGACTTCAAATCATTTCCAACTTATGGCATCCCTAAAGTGAATCTATCATGGGGTTTTCTTGGCAAGATTTGTTCAGAGGAGGTTTGCCATTGCCTTCCCCTGAGGCTGAGAGCTTTTGGGGGGAAGCAGACGAGCGGCACAGGGCCGCCCCAGAAAGCTGCGATGCAGGGCCGAGGTATCCGCACACCTCGGCCCCACTGCGTGGCTTCACCACCCCTGGAAGTAGCGCTAAAATAGCGCTCCTTCCACAAATCGCCGAAGGTGTGCCGCAAAAGGCCGCCGGCGCACCTTTGGCAACTCTTCCGCTGCAGCGTGTACAGACACTGCAGCGGGAGGTCATCCTCGGAGCACCAGCCGTGCGGAGGGCCGGCTGCTTCGAGGACATTTTGGGGAAGGGGTTGGGGCGCCCACCGTGCGGCTGCCCCTCCCCTTCCTTGCCCCGAAAACGGTGCTTTGCGCCATCTGCTTCCCCCCTTTGACTTGCCCAAGGTCACCCAGTGAGTTTCATGGCCAAGCTGGGAATTGAACCCTGGTCTCCAGAGTCATAATCCAACACTCAAACCACTATGTCATAGCAGAATTCAAGTGGAGGGCTTTAAAAATGAACTTGTATAGAATTCCTAGGCCTAACTCATTTACAAAGTTTATTCCCAGTATATAATGGATCCCACATCAGTCTCAGAGCCACTTTTATTCATATGAATGACACATGCTTGTTTATCTGATCTGGAGTCCCAGCTGCCCTTGCCCAAATAGAGCTTCCTGCAGAAAGCCTGCTGGGACAGTCCTGCCTTTTTAAACACTATAACCTCCATAATGGATCAAGGAATATGCTGTGAATATAGCTACCATTTATGAAGTATACCTAAATATGTGACTACACAAAACTCATACAGCTTATAGACACTTAAAAATTGATCAGCTCTTGGAGTCACAAAAAAGACGTGAAGTTCACAATTTGGTTGTGCAATTACAAACATTGGACAATTGATTCCCCAATCTTATCAGTTATCACAAAATTTAATCATACAGAATTCAGATAATGATATACAAAAAAACTTAGAAGGCAATAATTACATAAATGAATTGAAGACATTAGTTCCCAAGATATTAAGCTTGATATTTTGACCCGATTTGTTTTGTCAGCTCATATTCTTAAATTATTATATTGTGATAGTCCTCCTTTTTCTCTTACAAGGACTGAGTTTACAAGTGACTGACACCTAAACTAATAAATACAAACTGCTTTTCACCATCATTTTCCCTGACCATAAAGGGGTCCAAATTGTAGCTCTTATGGGTCTCTCCTGCCACACTTTCATTGCTTCTTTCCCTGGCATTGTAAATCAAATGTTGTGGGCCTTGTTATGTGGTGTGTCACCCTGTTCCACCACTCTTCAGCAACGCTACTCTTCACAGCACCAAAGTAAAGAGCAAATAAATAAGGGGAACAGTTGGGCCTCTAGAACTCATCCTTGACCTGTCCACAAGCCTGCTGACATGCTTGTACATCTGGCTCACTGACATCTGCATGTTTCATCCTCATCCAACTGCTTTTGAATCTTTCATAAGCTAGGAGAAAAAATTATGATCAATATGTTTTTCCATGTTCATATGATCTCTGATATGCCAAAATGACCTGATATTAAAGCATAAGTGGACAAGAATGGAAGACAAATTTTATTCTAATTATGTTTATCCTAATCAACAGGGGGAAAAACCCATAGATCGATTCTTGAAGAAAAAATACTGTTTTTAAAATGAATATGGCTGATTTTATTTGCAAAAGAACAGCATTTTTACCACCTTGCAATGCAAACTCATTTCACATGAAATGAGTGGAAATGTTTTAAACTACAAAATATGGTCCACTCTTTTTGTTTTTGTTTTAGCAAAAGCTGCAATTAGTTCAATTAAGAAAATTATCTAAAAGCTTTTCAAATGTACATTTCCAGAAACCTCAAAGACATGGGAAGTATTCTGTAAATCTTGGCTATAGTCTTTTTTTTTTTTTTTTTTTACCCTGGAGGGTTCTGTTCATGGTCTTTTGCTTTTTGCATTTCATGAACACTTAGAGGGAAAATATTATGGCAAGAATATCCACAGAAAAACAGTTTGTGATAAGTAACTGTCAGAGACTGGGTTTTTAAATTGTAATCTGACTACACACATGGGAAGTTTGAGGAGATAGGCTGTTTCGAGTGAACAGGTAATTTCTTCATTCCTGTATGGAAAATCTACATTTATACAGCTTTAACACTGAGTCATATGCTAAAGAAACCATCTCCCTTTAGTGTTAATTTTGTTTCTTTTACTTAGGGGGGAAGCAGATGGGCGGCCATGGGCCGCCCCGGGGAAGCTGCGCCGTGGGGCTGAGGTATCCGCACACCTCGGCCCCGTGGCGCAGCTTCGCCACCCCTGGAAGGAGCGCTAAAATAGTGCTCTTTCCACAAGTTGCCAAAGGTGTGCCGCAAAAGGCTGGTCGCACACCTTCGGCAACTCTTCCGCTGCAGCGTGTGTGAATGCTGCGGCGGGAAGGCATCATCGGAGCGCCGGGCGTGCGGAGGGGCCAGCGCTCCGATGATGCCTTCGGGAAGGGGTTGGGGCACCCACCGTGCAGCTGCCCCTCCCCTTCCTTGCCCCCCAAACGGCCCTTTTAACTGTCTGCTTCCCCCCTTACACAGCTATTGAGAAAAATCAATAGGCACTAACTGAGAGTTCAGCTGTGGTTTTTGCTTAAACAATCAAAAGTGCCCCTCTATTGGTGCAGATGAGAAGAAAAATAAGCACTGGTCCTGTGCTTCAAAAGGGAAGTACTGAGCAATAAGACTATGCAGTATATGCTTAATTATTTAAAGTCATATCCTTTCCTTCTCTTTTTTTCCAAGTCACACCTGTACAGTTTCTAAGAAATGCCATGCCCTTGAAAGGAACAGAGCTTGGGAACTTAGGGCCTAAGCAGACTGCCAGAAATAGTGCACATTAAATTGAGGCACTGCCCTGGCTCAGTGCTAGGGAATCATGGGAACTGTAATTTATTGTGTCACCAGAGCTCTCTGACAGAGAAGGCTCAATGTCTCAGAAAAAAATACAATTCTCATGATTCCCTAGCACTGAGTCAGGGCAGTGCCTCAATTTAATGTGCACTATTTCTGGCAGTCTGCTTAGGCCTTTACTTTTAAAGTAAGGGGCTATGCAGACAGAAAGGAAAGGGCGACCTGAAACTGCAGCAACCGCATTGCGTGCCCTGAGGTTGCCCTAAATGGGGACAGAGCAACTGCACTGGGGGGCAGTTAACGCAGCTTTTCCGAGGCTGTATTGAAGCCTCATCAACCGCACTGCTGGCCCCGAGGTTGCCCCAAATAGGAATGCAGTAACTGCACAGGCCGGCAGCAGCAGCTTTAATTTTTTTTTCTGTTCTCTGCGGCACATGCACACGTGCACAGATACAACATGGCCCCTTTAACAGAAATGTCGGCATTGCTAAGGACCTACGCACTATGTGCTGTAGAGAAATCATGGATGCCACGGCAATTGAGTGGTCCACGCTGGTACTCAGCCTGCAATGTTCAGCCACAGGAGCCTCCGCCATGGTCCCTGCTGCAGATGCATTCATGAAAGAAGACAGTGATGACTTGCAGGACCCAGAAGTGACACCTGTCAGACCGGGTGCGGCAAGACGCATTGATGGAGTTTGCCCTCACCATGGAGAAGCTGCTCCTGCCACAGACAGTGTACCTGGGGGGCACCACTCAGGTAAGGACAGTCACACACACTCGTTACTTTTCCCTCCTGCGCAGAACGTGTCATGACTTGGCATACAGTGTGGCTATCACTGTACAGAGTCGGCTACTTAGGCCGTTGAATCTATGCAGGAACACCTATGATGTCATGACTCGACATACAGCTACTACTGTATACTTGGCAGCCTAAGGCTGATGAACCTGCACAGGGACGCCTAGAAGGTCATGACTCAACATACAGTGTGGCTCCTACTGTATGGAGACCGCAGCTTTGGCCATTGTACCTGCACACGGTTAGGGTTAGAGGTTAGGGTTTAGGGTTAGGGTTTAGGGTTTAGGGTTAGGATTAGGGGTTAGGGGTTAGGAAAAGGGTTAAGGTTAGGGTTCCCTTATGAATTGACATACAGTGTAGCTCATATTGTATACTCCAGGGGTAGGCAACCTTTCCCCTTTAAGGGCCGAGGGACTTCAGCTCCCAGAATCCCAGAAGCTATTGGACAACATGGGACTATTAGCCAACATGGCTGAGGCTTCTGGGATCTGAAGTCCCTCAGCCCTTAAAGGGGAAAGGTTGCCTACCTCTGGTATACTCCATAGAGTATGCCATTGAACCTGCGCAGGGATGCCTAAAACATCATGACTCCGTGTGGCTCCTACTGTATCCTCTGTTGCTAGGGCCACTGAACCTGCTCAGGTGCACCTAAAACATAATGACTCTACATACAGTGTGGCTTCTGCTGTATGAACTCGGCTGCTAGGGCTGTTGTTCCTGAGTAGGTTCACCTAAAATGTCATGAGTCGACATACAGTGTGGGTCCTACTGTATGGATTCGACTGCTGGTGCCGTTGAACCTTCGCAGCTACGCAGAAAATGTCATCAGTTGACAAATGCCATGACTGTTTATCAGTCATCCTCCGCTTCTCCCCCTTCTTTTCACCTACAGATAATGTACAGATTCGCTGACCTCGGCTTCCCTCAAGTAGTGGGTGCAGTAGAGGGGTGACACGGTCTGATCATGCCACTAGAATTCCATCATCTTTAAGACCATGGAGGCTGGAATCTACATGCCAGGGAACCCCACCATCACCCTGAGGGGCCAGCAGATCGCCCTCCCTTCTCCTCGCCAACAGCACCTACCCCATTCGGAAGTGGCTCATGAAGCCCTGCCAGGGCACCACCAATGCCAGGCAGAAAGGATTCAACAGGAGGCTTAATCGCTCCAGGAATGTGGTGAAAAGGACCTTTGGGTGGCTGAAGGCTCGGTGGAGGTGCCTCACTGCCCCACTCCTTGTGACAGAGGAGAATGTCATCTCCATCATAGCCTCCTATGTCATCTTCCACATCTGCAAGACCAAGGTAAGGGTCCTGGATGAGGGAAGGTGCTACAGGCAGCACTTTGTGCTGCTCACCCTAGGGGCACCCATGGAGGACAATGACCTTGTGAGGCAGAGAGAAGGGGAGGCTGTGAGGGAGGACCTTCTTTGAGACCAGGAGGAGCTAAAATATCCACTCTTCTCCATCTGTAACCCAAAGTCATCACTGTACTCTCCCATGAGCATAAGCGCCTAAACACCACATTTCCTATTATCCCCACTCTGTGTATGGCTTGCATTTATGTAGGACGCCACTGCAGTATGCCATGAGCATAAGCACCTAAACACCACATTTCCCATTATCCCCACTCTGTGTATGGCTTGCATTTATGTAGGACACCACTGCAGTATGCCATGAGCATAAGCACCTAAACACCACATTTCCTATTATCCCCACTCTGTGTATGGCTTGCATTTATGTAGGACACTACTGCACTTTGCCATGATGAGATCCTATCATCCCCACTCTGTTTATGGATGGCAATCCTGCTTTTAAGCAGATATCCTTGAACATGAGCCTAAGGGAGGCACACACAAATATACAGAAACACACACAAAAAAGGGCATGGGGGGTGTCACCTTGTGCCAGATTTCCTGGCAATAGAAAGATACAGTGCAAAACCCACCAACTATAATCTCTGACAATGTTGCTAAATTCTCAACAGTCAGCTTTCCTAATGGCCCATTCGATTATAACAATTGGTAGCCCAGAGGGCAACCATTGGGACTCACATACAAACTTTTCTTATAAGGGTCTCCATTGGTCAGGGCCCAGGTAAGCCCCTGTGCCCCGCAACAATTGCACATAAATGCTCTTGCGGACCTCCGAAGATCCCCAGGATGACAATGGCGGCCAGGAGGAGAGTGCCCATCCACATCACTTACTGGAGCGATGAGGAGGTGGGCATTCTCCTTCAGGCCATCACCCCTGAGGCAGCCATGAGAAGGGTGATGAGCAGCACCAACCAGCTGAACCAGGGGAACTTAGAATCATAGAATCATAGAATCATAGAGTTGGAAGAGACCACAAGGGCCATCCAGTCCAACCCCCTGCCATGCAGGGGGTTCTCCCAGGCCTCCCAGGCCCACTGAGAACAGGGCTTCAGGAGAACCCCCCAACAGTGCCACACTAAATTCAAGGCACTGAAGGGAGTCTTCTTCGAGGCCCCAGAGGACTATGGGGAGTACCCTCCGGTTTGAAGAAGACCACCCTTCTATGACCGGCTGCATGACCTGTGGGTGAGGGCAGGCCGCCCTAGATGGCAGGATCACCGTCCTCCAGGTAAGCGTTGGGCCCCTGCCATGGTCCCCCATGCCCTCCCTCCCTTCCCCTCACTCTTCCCTATCCCTTCCCTCCCTCTTATCCCCATCCCATGGGTAGTAATGGTGTTTCCCTTCTCTCCAAATGCAGGCGTGTGGTGGAGGTGGCGACAGGGATGGAGGGGGGACCCTGCTGGTTTCCCCTCCTCCTCCTCCTCCACCTCCAAGAGAGAAGCCGGGCCAGCCAGGGAGGCCCTTGCAGAGGACCCCCTGTCATCCCTCTGCAGCCCCAGTAGCCTCCCATGGCTGAAGGTAGGTCCCTGAGGGGAGGGATAATGGCTGCATCACTGCGGCCTCCATGGCATTCCTGTCCCTCGCCTCCCCCACCTCTTTCCATGATGCCTTCCTAAATGGTGTCTTTTTTCCTTTCACAGGCAGACCTGCTGAGGAGGAGGCGGCTGGGCCAAGTTGCCAACCGCCAGGTGGAGCACATCAGGGTCCCCTTGGTGTTGCCCGCCTGGCAGTCATCCAGACCACCCAGGACTCTGAGCAGGGTAAATATAGCAGGGACACAGAGGGAGGGAGTTGGGGGTCCCCTAGGAACCCTGGCTGTAGCATTGGGTGATGGGGTGGAGAGCAACCTCTTAACCACACATTTCTCTTTTCTTTCCCTTTGCAGATTGACAGGTGGACCAATGGTTGGCTGCCATGGAGGAGCAGATACAATGTCTGAGCAACTCCATTGTAGCCATCATGCATCACCTGGGCCTTTCCTGACCGCCGACCCCACCCCCCCTCCCCATCCCTGAAGCATCTTCTCCTCCTCTTCCCCTTTTACATGCTTCCTCCCTCCTCCCTCCCCTTCTTCCCCCATTGTAACTGTCCCTCCCCTTTGTAAATACTCCCCTCCCCTTCCCCCATTTGTAAAATTGTTGTAAATAGCTGTTATTTTTATCAAAAGAAAAATGTATTTTTAAAAAATTTATGACGGAATCTGTGCACGTGCGCAGTTTCGGCAATTGCTGGTTTTTATGAATAAACTTTCCATTTTTAAACGGTATCTGACATTTTATGCGAAGGTGTGTAGGTTCATCGAAGTATCGCTACAGGAAACCAGTGAACAGCATTAATGAGGTGGGCATGGTGTGTGGTGGGGGTGGTGATCAGTGAGGTGGGCATAGATAGGGAGTACTTGACAATGCTTCATTCCAGGAACTGCTGCTGGGCACTCATATTTGCTATGGCTGCTGAGTGACATGTCCTCTTCCCTCTGATGTCAGCCAGGCGGGCTGCTGGTGGCATTGCAGCTCTGGCATTAGCTGTTTCATCCTCCTCCTCCTCTCTCTGTCATGCTACTTCTCGTTCTAGGGACATATAGGGCAGAGGGCACTATTTGCACACACAAAATCTCCCTCACATATCGGGGGGAGGAGAGAGGTACATGCCAAGGAGGTTTGTGTAGGCACACTGGATACATGCAGGTGATGGTCATGCGAGGGACATGGTGAATGGGACACACAGACAAACGTTCCTCCATGCCCCCCCCCCCCACATGCTAGGGTGCGAAACCGGCGTGCTGGGGGGGAGAAATCTGCAAACCTGCGAACTTATGCATAAAATCTCACAAAAGCCATACAAATTGGTTTTGCCATCTTATAGCTCTTGGAGGACCACAAGACAGGAAAATTATGCTTTTTAAATTGTATTTTTAATTATTGTTATCTAATTTGATTGTATGTTTGGGGGGATGGGTGGGTGGGTGAAGGAGGGATGGGATTTTAATTTGATGTATTGCTTTGACGTTTTGTGATGTTGTGCGCCACCCCGATTGCCTGGCAGAGGGGCGGGATATAAATAAAAATTATTATTATTATTATTATTATTATTATTATTATTATTATTATTATGCTTTTGGGGGTTGCAGGCATACGTGCGACAGAATGCATTTTTTGTCATAACAGGGAATTTACCATGTGCAACCTGAACCTGGTTGATCAGTAGGTGAACTGTCCTGAGGTTTTGGGTCTTCCGACAACACTCGTCCCAGGTGTGTTGGTGCCCCTTCAACCTCATGGCTTCTGCCAACTCCTTAAATGTGTCGGCATTCAAGAAGGAATTTCTCAATTTCTCCAAAATGTGTGGCTGTGACCACAGAGCTATGAGGTCGGCCGTCTCCGCATGGGTCCACAATGTGCCTCTCCCTCTTTTTGGCTCTCCGCTTGTGGATGGCTCTGCCATTGTTCCCGCTGTGGACGAGAGGAGCCCTGAAATGGAAAGCTGTAGAGGTCTGCAACTGGCAAAAATTGCCCTGGGAAAATGGCACTGGAATGTGTGTGGGGGTCCAGCTTAAAAGTGAAACTTTCCCCTTTATCTCTTTAACACAATGTAACATCTGGTAGCAACAGTTTCACCTTCCCGCTCTGGTGCATGCGCACTGTGAAAATTAGGGTTAGCGCTAGGGTTCTGAAACAGACGCACCTGCAGCAGTTCATCGAGACCTGAATCCTAAAAACACTTTAATTTGAAGCTTTTTTCAATGAGCGCATTCTCCCCAAGGGCAGCTCTAAATGCGGCGCACCTATACATGTGCATTCACACCGGTGGCTTTTGTGCTCGGGTGCCCTTATTTCCATCGCACCTCCGTTGTTGCATCCTGACATACCATTGAAGGTGAGCATGTTTCCGGAAGGAGCGGAAAAAAGTGGCTCCTTTTTGAAGCACACTTTCACTGGAATGGTCAGGTAGGGGCTGCTTTTTCGGCGTGTGTCATGTAAAGGCCATGCCTTCAGGTCAACCCCAAAACAACCCTTTTAGCCCATCTGCATCCTCCCTTTGGGCCTTTGCAGACTGCCAGAAATAGTGCACATTAAATTGAGGCACTGCCCTGGCTCAGTGCTAGGGAGTCATGGGAATTTTATTTTTTTCTGAGACATTGAGCCTTCTCTGTCAGAGAGCTCTGGTGCACAATAAATTACAGTTCCCATGATTCCCTAGCACTGAGCCAGGGCAGTGCCTCAATTTAATGTGCACTATTTCTGGCAGTCTGCAAAGGCCCTAAGGGAGGATGCAGACCAGGGCGTCAGGGACGCCCTGGTCCGGAGCACTGCGGGGCCTCAGCAGCCAGACCGCGGCGCTCTTGCGGCATCCCTGGAAGGAGCGCAAAATCAGCGCTCCTTCCACAAGACAGGGAAAGTGCACCCTAAACGCGTAGGGCGCACTTTCCCTGCCTTTTCCGCCACAGCACGTGCGGTCGCTGCGGTGGGAGGTTGCCCCGGAAGCGCCGGCCGTGCGGAGGGCCGGCAGCTCCCAGGGCGACCTCAGGAAGAGGAAGGAGCGCCGCTCGTGCGGTGCCTCCTCCTCTTCCGGGTCTCGCAGACGACTCTTTTAGTTGTCTGCCAAGGCCCTAAGTTTCTTTTATACACTTATTCCTCCACATTTGCGGCTTTGACTTTTGCGGCTTTGATTATTCTCAGATTTTATTAATATGTTCTCTCTATGCTCGTGATTAAGATGCTGACTCTGCTCATTGCAAGATCGGCAGGTTGGCAGTTGGAGGCATCAGTGCTGCATGCTGGGGTGAGCTCCTGTCAATAGTCCCAGCTTCTGCCAACCTAGCAGTTTGAAAGCATGCAAATGCAAATTCGGTGGGAAGCTAAACAGTTTTCTGTGCAATCATGCTGGCCACATGATCACAGAGTAGTCTATGATGATGCTGGCTCTTTGGCTTATTAATGGAGATGATTACCGCCTCCTAAGGTCAGACATGACTTGACAACCTTGTCAAGAGGGAATACCTTTGCCTACCTTTTCTCTCTAGAATATCTAGGGTCACCAGCGCAACTCTATGGTCAACTTTAACCAAAAATCACACTGAAGGACTTAGAAATTCCTAGAGAGAAGACTCCACTAGGTGTGGTCAATGTCTGGCAGATGTTGACCACAGAGTTGCACTGGAAGAAACAGAGATTCCTAGAGAGGTGTTCTCTCGGGTAAAAACATGTTTTATTATTTTCTGTTTTTCCATATTCACTGGGAATCCTGTGCCCCTAACCCCAGAAAATGTAGAGGGACGTGTCAGTTACGGTTTTATCCAGTTCAAAAGTAACACTCAACTTACCACTTTTTCAAAAATAACTAAAATAGTTAGATTTTAGTTTTTTTAAAATCAGAACACTATTGGTTGTCATCCTGCAGTATAAAACACACCCCTTCCCATCTGCCCTGTGATCATCTGAACACCCAAAACAGAACATGAGGCAGGGGCACAAAAGATGGCATATGCCAACACTTTATCCATGTGATATTCCTCCTTCAGCATTTAGTGAGTCTGCAATCTCTGCAACTAGCAGAAAAGTATAGTATAAAAGTAACCAAAACATTATGATGATACAGCAAAGAGAATGCAGTTATCCCTTGTGAACTAACAATCATAATGTGAATTGGTTATACCATAACTAGTTGCTTTTTAATTCTGCAAACAGGTTGTAATGGCTGTGAAGGCAGAGCAGTTAACTGTTTCTATGTGTCAATCCAGATGGATGATATACCTATATTTTAGCAAATATTAAGGTTCTTGATTAAAGCTGAAATCAAACCAAAATGTGGTGGATCATTACTGCTGAATTATAAAAATGCACACTGTTTTTGTCTTCCCCCAAGTTGACTGCCCTGTCAAAGTTACTGCTCTGGTGTTGTTTGCCTCTTTCTTTCATATAGTGTTGTGAAAAGACCCACTTCCATAGTGGGAATGATGCATGGAATTGATTCACCAACCCAGCGTGAAAGCGAATTGCAAACCAGATTAAAAGTAAGTGGGAATAGCCTGTTGAAGCAATCACTTTCTTCTTATAGCTTCTTCTTTATTACATCCCTTTTTGGTTGAAGTAGTTTAACATACGAATGGGGAAAAACATTCTGTTGCATTGTAACTGTGAGAAAGGATGCTCTCTCTCATGTGACAAATGAAGCAGAAAGCCTCAAAAAGTAAGAGATACAAAGACTGAGGGCCTAAGCAGACGGGTGGCCGTGGGCCGCCCCGGGAAGCTGCGGATTGGGGCTGAGGTAGCTGCACTCCTCGACCCCAATCTGCAGCTTCTCAGGCCCTGGAAGGAGTGCTAAACTAGCGCTCCTTCCGCAAGATGATGAAGGTGCACTGCAAGAGGCGTTGGGCGCACCTTCGGCGTCTCTTCCGCTGCAGCGTGTGCGGACGCTGCGGCGGAAGTACGTCATCAGAGCGCCAGTCGTGCAGAGCGATGGGCGCTCTGATGATGTGTTCGGGAAGGGGTTGGAGCGCCCAGCGTGAGGCTGCCCCTCCCCTTCCTTGCCTCGAAGACGGCACAAATTGCCGTCTGCTTCCCCCCTCCTGAATTTCTGCTACAAAAATCAGTTGTGTTGACCTGCAAAAACTATATGAAAGAAAGAGGCAAGCAGCACCAGAGCAGTAACTTGATTTGACAGGGCAGTCAACTTGGGGGAGGACAAAACTGAGCATGCATGATGCATCCCAAACAAAGAAACAAGGTGAATTTTATCAGGATCCATAGAAAGCCTTGTGTTTAAAAACAAAAATATCGAATCAAACAGGAAGGATTGATAACAACTATAATCAAGATCCTGTTTGAAGCTGGTGAAGTGTGAAGTTCTAGCAGTACACTTACATGGGCATTTAAGATGTGAAAAGCCTCCTAGAATGCAACTACTCTTTCTTTTCCCCTTTATGTCCTACTTAACCATTCTAATTCAATGTTCAGTTTTCTCAATTGGAGTTTGCTAAATATTAGAAAAGCACAAGCTGTATCTGCACTGCAGAAATAATGCAGTTTGACACCGCTTTAACTGCTATGGCTCAGTGCTATGGAATTCTAGTATTTGTAGTTCTGATGCCACAGCAAACCACAAATCCCAGGATTTTATACCATTGAACCATGACCATTAAAAGCAGTGTAAATCCATTGTTTCTGCAGTGCAGACACAGCCCTTGGCTTGTACATGTTCAATATTAAATTAGCCATGGGGGTGGGGGGTAGGAAGGGAAACAACACACAGGCGGTAGCAGAGGTAGGTACAGTTTGCAAGTTACAAACATAAGGAATAATTAAAGGGCCACAAAAATGCAATTGGGGTTATTGTTATTATTGTTGTTATTGTGTACCTTGGAGTTAATTATAACTTATGATAACACCTCCTAGTGTTTTCATGAGAAGATTTATTAAGAGGAGGCTGGCCATGCCTTACTCTAAGGCTCAGAGAGTGCAACTTGCAAGTGAGTTTCCATCACTGAACAGGGATTTGAAACCTGCTCTTCCAGAATCCTTGCTCAGCACTCAAACCACTATACCACAGTGGCTGGTATGAAGGAAATAAGGCTGGTTGGCTATTCTGCATTGACTGTTCTTGGCTAAGCAACAGAGAAATTCTATACACAAACAAGCAACACTCAACACCCCAAAGAAAAACAGAGTCAATCAATGACAGTCATATTGCTCAAGGGAGAATGTTGAGGGTATGGGATATCTTGTATAGAAAGAAAGTAAACCAGAGTAGGTGGATACACAAATATATGTATGAAATAATACATGGAATGAAATTAAATTTGTATATATGTAATAGAAGTTTTTTTGGTTTTTTTTTTTTTTGGTTTTTTTAAAAAACAAACCTTTGTGCTACTGATAGATTCATAACTTGAAGATCTGAAACTTTGGACTTAAATTTGTCTCCTTACTTAAAAACAATTACATAACCTTAAAATATGTGTCTTTGTAGAATCTTTACTGAGCAGTGGAGGAGCGTAAACAATTATTAAAACAAATTTTCAAACATTTATGAGCTATTAATATCTGTCTCTGGCTTGAGTTCAGCATTGAGTTCATCTTGGATTACTTGAGAAAAATGTCTGCTTTATCATCTCTCTTGCACTTCTCCAGGACCTATAAAGAAATTCTAGTCATCAAAACAAGCCCAGAGAGCCCCCTACGGCATTATGGAAAAATTAATTGAGGATTCACTGTCCTTGAAATTTACAGCTACTGGAACATAATAGTCCAGATGGATTCTCTCTCATATGTTAATAAATTACAACACTGTGGCACTTCTGGCTTGGCATCTCCCCAATTATTATTCAGGTACTATCATCACTAGGTACAGTTAGTCATGTATTTCTCCATGTAAGCCTTGTTTTCTCACTCCACTTTGTCAGATGAAATCTCACAAGTTGTAATTTGCTCTTTGATTTGTTTGATTTGTATAGTGGAAACAGTGTTGGAATTTCCATTTTCAAAAGTTTATTGCGGCAACTGAAATCATAGTTGTTGTGAAGTCTTATATGGCTACTTAGAAGCCTATAGAATATCACCTGAGGTGGACACAATGATAAAAGCATCTACATATTAGCTTTAAAAGACAAAAAGGAGAGTGATAAACATGTTGAAAGATGTCTGCCATAGGATCTTTAGTGTCCATATATCTTTATTGCATCGGCACAAAGGACACATTAATGTGGGTGAAACATTGGCCACAACTTTATTTGTACAGGGTCTCACATATTTAAATACCAATCTAGTTAATCATTTCTAACAATTTATATATATATTTCTTAATAAGAATTTAATTGATGCATGCGCACATGTTTTGAGCGCAAGCACTATGTCATATTTTCTTTTAACACGGAATGCGTCAAAACCTTCAAATTAAGTAATCTCATAACAAACACATAACTCCCCCCCAACCAGATATGATGTCAAATCGTTTTATGACATCACCTTTTTTATGACATCACTAGATTTAAAATGACGTCATATAAATTTGTTTAATCTCATGACATATACCAGAATTCTTTGTTATTATATCCCAATTAATAAATTCCAATTAACCTAAAGAATTCTGTAAAGGGGGAAGGGTCCCTGCCCACCAACCAGCCAGTCCTCCTTAACAGTAACATAATAGACCCATCATCTCCAGTTGTGACAAACTATAGCTCATCTGATTGAATTTTAAAACAAACATCAACGCCCATCTTAATGCACGTTTCCATCCCTCGTAACATCTCATCAACATTTCTTCCCAATAATTTTCTTTGAACAAACTAGATAATTGGTAATGTCGTTACTCTCAGGGAGGGCGAAAAACCCAGTCCAAAACTTTGGGAAAATTCCCTCCCGGTCCCCGAAGGCGACCAGCCGCGGCCTGAGTGTCCACAACATGTCAACCAATTACCTAAGGGTGGGAGGGATGGGTTGCTTGTCTAAATCAAAATGGCTGCCACCACGTGGCAGCGCAGGGCTTTATAGCCCCGCAAATCCCGCTCCCAAATCCCGTGAGATTTTAACTCTCACGAGGTTTGGGAGCGAGAAGTGCTTCTTATTAGCCGAGCCGACCTGGAAGGGCGGGCCTTCCGGTCCGCCCGGCCAATCGCGCATCAATGCCCTTATTTGGCCGACGCAATAGAAAGGCCCCTCCCAACTTGTCGGGGGGGGGTCTTTCTCTGTATTTGCTATGTGCTCCTCCAGGTCAAGTCTCTCTTATCCAGAATTCCAAAATCCAAAATAATCCAAAATACATAATTATCCACATGAGTGGCTGTGGTAATGATATCGTTGCTTTCTGATAGTTCAGTGTTCACAAACTTTGTTTCAGAACAAAATTATTTAAAATTGTAGAATTTCATGTTTAGACTTGGGTCCCATCTCCAAGGTATCTCATTATGTATATACAAGCATTTTGGACAAGAGATACTCAATCTGTATTATTTCCTTTCCTATTTTGATATTATGTAAAGTTCAGTTCTTTTGCCCATACAAGCCCTAGGGCTTGCCCTTCCATTTGGTAGAAAGAGGCAACTGCCTCAGAAAGTAGAGGTTGAGGGCACTAGTGGCACACACACTGAACCATGTTCCCTGAATCTCCAGTCAGTCTCTTCTCTTGGGACAGCATGGCTTGTCCCCTTTAAACTACTCTGCTGTCCTCAAATTTGGTGAAAGAAGTTGACCCATTGCCAGGACTGAAAGAAGATTCCAAATAGTATGTAACTTGTTACATGCATGCTCGTCCATGTATACTGCTGAGGTCTCAAAATATCCCAGTAATCAAAAGGTACTTTGCTCCACCTCCTCCCATTTTTTTCTGTTTGAGATAAATGTTTATAAAATTCTCAGAATCCACTCTGAACCCATTCCATGAATCCAGGCAGATATTATTGCACATTGGAGAATTTATTTTGGTCATGTTTAAGTTCCTCCATCACTTGGCAAAGCTTCAAACGGACAAACAACAACAAATTCAGATAATCTATTTGAGATAAGTATCAAAAGCAACACACCTTTTAAATAGGTTGAAACCTCTCTCTCCAATTTTTAACATTAAATCTCTCTCGCTCGCTTGCTCTGTTTCATTTTGACAGTCCAGATAGTTTCTGAAGAGGGGCAGAAAATACCCCCTACTACTCTAGTAAGTTGAGTGATGTCTCTGCTATTGCCAGTATCTTGAGCAAAGTAAGATGTACCACTGAATGCTTTCAGATATCCCTATCCATCACTAAATTACTAATACACTTAAGTGAAAGCTGGCAAGTCTGAGGGCATATGATGCAACCTCCTTTGGGAATTAAAATTAGGTCAAGAATCCTTGGATGGGAGTCTACCCGGGAAACTTCTGTACACTGTCTTGAGTACTATGATGTAAGAGAAGTCAAATCTAAATCTATTAAATGAAATTAAATAAATAAATGGCACCCAACTATGTGAAGAATTCCCTGAATAATATTATTATAGGATTATGACAGTGAACAATGGACAAACAAAACTGAGATGCATGGTAACAAATTTTCCCAGAAAAGAACTGGTTCTGCTCTGAGTGAAATCTCACACCAAGCTGAATGTGTTAGAATAATGTTCTTTTAAATAATGGTAAAAATATTTTGTATTGCTGAGATTGCTAAGTCACAGCACTTTACATGCTGCAGAGGCTTGCAATAGGGATTGCATCATGTTAAGTGGCAACAGGTGATAACCATTAAGCAACTCTCTATATAACTGCACTGAGACTCAGTGCATGTGTGGGTTCAAGATAGTGGGTTGGAGAGAGGTGGTTGTTGATGGCTGGATTATAGATGATGACTGTTGATATGAGTTGTGAGGAGAGTTTGTACATATTTGTAAATACTGCAACTTATGATAAAGAACCTCCTAGTACTTGGATGATATCAACAAGTATCTGTGAGTTTATTCAAGTGTGGTCATGTCAGAGAAATGCTTGATGGGACATATAGTCAGACTAGAAATGTAAAAGATGTATGGGCAAATTTTCCTGTGGGAAGAGTTTGGCAAAACATGTTTGGGGCAGACAAACAACAGGTGTCACACCAGATAACAACAACGGAACTGGAAAAAGAAAACACTAGTGTGTTTTGGGGAAATGACACATCCTAACCAAAACACACTACATAAGCATGGCTTGTCACATGGGGAAGGACGTCAGCAACATTGGTTGGGCTGGAGGTCTAGGAAAGTGGGACTCAGCCAATCATCTGTAATGTACACATCTAAGTGGGTGGTAGCTTGGGGGAACAACAGAATGCTTTGTCCATGTGTGCAGAGTGTGTGTGTGTGTGAGAGAGAGTTTGGAAGGTTTTGGTCATATTCTGCTGTGTGGTGTGTTGCTAGCTTTGTTTTGTAAATAAACAACTGCTGTAAATATTTCTAGTTGTAGAATAGACTACAACTGGTGTGTTTCCTGACTGCTGGAAAGGCTGGAGAGCTCAGGCAGTATCATCAAGATCCAGAGGAAAAGTCTGGAGGCATGCAGGAGAAGATGTCAGCTTTTCCTGTCAACTCTGCTGTTTGGTAACTGCAACACACATCAGTGCAGGTCAGTGCATTGCCAATACTTAAACTGAACTGGTACTTTTGTACTCTGCTACTGTTACCTACTTCTAAGAGTGCAATCCCTCAGACAGCACCTTAAGTTGGCATCTTTGGTGGGACAAAGGTTTTGTTTTTGTTATTGTACATCAAACAGGACAGAAGAGAGCCAACAGAATGTCCTGTCTCCATATTATTTTCTATGAGGTAGTGAACTGGAATTGTAACAAGTTTTACAAATACTTTGCAATATTCACACAGCCAGTCACTATGTAAATATATATGAATACACAGTACTATTATTGTGTTATTATTGGAATAACTGTGCCTTAAACAGAGCAATGGAAATATTTTGAGTGACAGGCACCATGTAGTGACATGTATCCTATGCAGCTGCCATAGACAGTCATGAGCACATGGCATGAGGCAAAGTTTCAGCAAGCTTGCATCAATCTGTGTGATGCAAAGCCATCCTCTATATAAGTGGACCAAGAGACTGGTCATGTGTGGAGTAATAGTTGGAGTAATAGTGTGGAGTAGTTGGTTGAAAGTTGGTGGAGAGAAGTCAGTGTGTGTGTGTGTGTTGTATTGTATACAATGTAACTGAAGAGAAAGCCTCCAGAACTTTATGTCTGTTATGTCTTACTTTGTGTGTGTGAAAAGTGGACCAGAGCATTGCTGATACCTATAGCTGGTGTTTTGTTTTTGGTTTTTCTGTTACTACAGTATTGTTTGGCATCTGGGTTAGTTTATCCCTAGATTGCACTGGTAGTTAGCTTTCCCCCTTGCCAACATGTCTGATGAAACAGACTCCCATCCACAGAAGCTTATACCATAATAAATGTGTTAGTCTTGAAGATGCCCACGATTATTCACCATTTCTTCATGACAAAACAGACATTGAAATCTACTACTGAAATCTACCATTGTAATTACCATAAGATACAGTCCATATTGCCACTATGAGCCTCTTCAGAATAGCCCAAAGGGCCGGCCTGGAGGTAGAGTTGGGGCAGGGCAGCTGCCCACCAGCTGCCCCAACCCCAAGGCAATGCCGTCCTGATGCTGCGCACCATTATGCATGGTGCGCAGCATCAGGATGACCTCTGGGCACAGCGTTCCGACACGCTGTGCCAAAAAGGGCAAGAAAGAACAATGTACCATCTCTTAGGGTGGACTTTTGCTGCCCTTAAAAGGAGAGGCATTTTGCTGTTCTTTTCGGGGTGGCAAAAGGGAGGATTGGGGCTGAGGTGTGGGGTTGTCACGGCCCCAATTCACCACTTCCTGGGGCAGCCCAGAGCCACTCATCTGCAAATGTCCAAAGTAAAGATGGTTGTGTCCTCATATAAAGTATGGGGGGAAGCAGACGGGTGGCACGGGGCCACCCCAGGAAGCTGCGCCGTGGGGCCGAGGTATCCGCACCTTCCACAAATCGCCGAAGGTGCACCGCAAAAGGCTGCTGGCGCACCTTCAGCTGCTTTTCCGCTACAGCGCGTGCGGACGTTGCAGCGGAAAGGCATCCTCGGAGCGCCGGCCATGTGGAGCGCCGGCTACTCCGAGGACATTTTCGGGAAGGGGCTGGGGCACCCAGTGTGTGGCTGCCCCTCCCCTTCCTTGCTCTGAAGATGGCGCTTTGCGCCGTCTGCTTAGCCCCTATGTGACTGAAAGCATTCTGATGAATTTCCTGCCATTATATTTTTTCTCCTAGTTTCTCTTGATTTTTCTTCTCCTTTTTTACAACCAAGTTCTAAGCATGTTTATTCAGAAGAAAACTCCACTGATCTTGATGAGGCTTAGTCCTTAGTAAGCACACATGGAATTACATCCTTTCTCTGAATTAATTCCATCGAAACATTTCACAGTGGTAATTAAGATGTAAATCTGGAATTGTGTGACTTGGAGCAGAGCAGTTAAAACAAGTTTTACTGCAGAGCATTTAAAGTATTAAATAGATTCTGCAAAAGATTAACTACCAATTTTCTTTTTGTCAGAATGAAACATAGAATATTTCTGTTATGATAAGACGCATGGAAGAATTTCACAGAGGGAGAGGTGCTGACATTCAAATTTACAGTACTTATACTTGTAAAATTTTGTCAGTATGCATAAAATATTTCTCATTATCAACAACACTTTCGTGCCCTTTAGCCTTCACACAAATAGCAACTTATCTTTAATGCTGTAATTCACAATATCTTTCCTTGCTTCAGTTTCACCACCCCCCTGTCATATCTTTTAATTGCTCGGTATGTATGCCAAAGTAATATTATTTACAGTACTTCAAGAGCTGGTAGCCTGCAAAATGAAGACCCCAAAATCTATTTCATCCCTGGAAGTCATACCAGATGCTATTCAAGATATGGTGAAAGGATAGCTCCACATTTTATTTCACATTTTATCTCAGGCTTTCTTGGGTAATTATGTAGGATGACCAAATGCAGATCCTTGAAAGAGCCTACAATTGTTTACATTTTCCCATCATTGTGAGAAGAAATTATTCTCTTATTAGTGAAAGAACTTGTAACAGAACAGAACACATGTGACTCCATAAATACATTGTGGCCACTGTCCTGGAAGGCTGACAGCAGGGCTGATAGCCAAGGCACGGGAATGTCCCAAACCTAGTCGTAGTTACCAATCCGAAGGTCAGCCAGTGAAGGGTCAAACACAGTCTGAAGGTCGAGGGTTCCAGAGAAGCTGAGAGACAAGGTCCAGAGTTTCAGAAGGCCCAAGAGAAGTCAGTGGTCTGAGGGTCAAGATTTCTTTTAGTCCACAATAATCAAGAGTCAAGGGTTCAGGCCAAGGAACAAGGAGATCCAAAGCCAGAGGCTTTCATCAGGAAGCTAACCTCTGGCACTGAGGCAGTGCTTTCACACCTGCTTAAATCCTCAAACTGCCAGAGCTCAGCTGGGGCTGATCACCTTGATTACCTTGGCATTTTTCATAAAGCCTCCTCAAATGCCAAAGGCCCACCCTTTCTGTTAGTTGCTGGGTGAAGGTAGGCACAGTCCCTTGATCCTCCTCCATATCTCATGGTTCCATGTCAGGAGGCTTGGCTGCAGAGCAGCCTCCTGAAAAGCCACAGGCTCTGCTGGAGGCTCCACAGGAGTTGAGAAAGCAGGGCTGCTAGGGCCAGGCTGGGGCTACACCTCTGCAGACTCAGGTCCTGGAGGGAGTTCTGGCTCATCCTCCTAATTCCCATTCAGGCGGGGCATGACATCACTCCCTCTCCCATTAACCTTCCTCTCTCCTGAAGGAGGCTGTGGCTGCTTGAGGATGCAGCGATGGAAAGCCCGGACCAGGCAAGGAGCATAGACATCAGCAGCATCTTCCCAAGTATGCTCCTCTGGCCCATACCCGGCCCAGTCAATGAGGTACTGGAGATGACCCCGACGATGGTGGGAGTCCAAGATCTGGACCACCTTGAATTCCTGTTCCCCATCAACCAGGATTTGATCTGGCGGTGGGGATGAGCTGGCATTGGATTGGACCCCTATGGCCAGGAGCAACAGGGACTGGTGGAAAACAGGGTGAATCCTCCACGTCTGAGGAAGTTGGAGCCAGAAGGCCACCATATTGGCCTGGGCCATGATCTTGTAGGATCCCACAAACAGGGCATCCAGCTTCCAACATAGCCTCTGAAGTGGAAGGTGCTGTGTCAACAGCCAGACTGGATCCCCCACCCACAAAGGGGGACCTCCCTGGCATTGGTGATCCGCTCCCTTATTTTATGCCTCCTTGGCCCCCTCAAGCTGTTCCAGGCATGGAGTTCCTGAAGCCACTGACCTGCTGCAGGGACTGATGAGTAAGGGGTGAAAGCAGGGAACCCTTGAGGATGAAAACTACCAGTGGCAACGAAAGGAGTCTGCTGGGTCAAGGCATGGACCGAATTGTTGTAGGTGAACTCAGCCAGCAGAGGTAGGTTGGCCTAGTTCTCTTGATGGTAGCTGGAGTAGCACCGTAGGTACCGCTCCAGAGTCCTGTTAATGCATTCCATCTGCACATCCAACTGGGGGTGATGAGCCAAGGACCAGTAAGGTGCTATGTCCAGGAGACGCAGCAGACTGGTCCAGAAACAGGCGGTGAATTGGGCACTATGATCCAGAAACACTCCCTCGGGAAGGCCATGAAGCCGGAAGACATGCTGGATGAACATCCTGGCCATCTCCTTTGCCATAGGGAGGCCAGCACAGGGCACAAAATGGGCCATCTTCGATAAGAGGTCCACCATCACCCAAATGGTGGTATATCCAGAAGATATGGGCAGGTCAATTATAAAATCTATGGACACTACCTTCAAGGGCCCAGAGGCATCAGCAAGGGCAACAACAAATCTGCAGGCCATCCTCCTGGTTCTGCTTTCAGGAGGCTTGGCTGCAGAGCGGCCTCTTGAGAAGCCACAGGCTCTGCTGGAGGCTCATCCTCCTCATCCTTGTCCAGGCAGGCCATGACAGCCAAACTTTATGGACTGATTCCCACATTACCATGGTGACATGGGAAGCACTTCCTCTGAGAGTGTCTACATGCTATTCACAAAGGGTTTGGATACTTAAACCCTATGGTTTGTTCCTCGCCACTAATATGTCACCCTGACTTTCTCATAAAAGCTGCATCATTATAACAAATCCTATCTATTGTGCAAAATCTGTCCATCTGTCTGTCTGTCTATCTTATCTATTTGTCATCTTTGTAATCATTTCTCTCCTGATATGGGGCTAAAACAACACTAGGGAATCAAATCTTTGCTTCTATCAATCTTACCTGAAGGAACAGAAAAAATTCAAAATTTTTCTTCCTGCTGGGCAAGATTATTTACAGGGGGGGTGTTCTTTGTTTGAACTTGGAGTATATTTTGGTGGAAATTTGATAAAATAACTTTTTTGTGTATCTGTTTTTGTGAACAATGCAACATTCTGGATCCAAAATATGTTTTTGGATAAAACTAAATCATGTGTTTTGTTTTCTGGCTTCTTCGTCTCATTTTTTATGGCTACAAACCCTTCTGACTTCTCTTCAGTTCCTCCAGAATCATGTTCTATTGGGAGCCCCCTCAATAAATGCCATCAAACTCCTTAAAGTGATGGTTCTTTCTGAAGCTCTCAACCTTGCTGTTCCCAGTGAAAGGGTGAAGATCTGGGGAACTGTTCTCAGCTGAGAATGCATCTCAGGCTACCATACTGAGGTGCTAGAGGTGTTCTGAGGTTGCTCCTTTCAATGAAAATGGATGTGGGTATGGGTATGAAAATGGAAATGCATGTGTATGTGTGTGTGAGTGTGTGTGTGTGAGAGAGAGTGCTAAAAGATCTGAATGAGGATTAGCCAAATTGCAAATCATATTGTATGGCCTCCCTTCCTCCCTGCCAGCTTCTACAAGGACTAGAGACTCCAAGTGAATGCTAAAGTGGCATCAAAAGAATGTTGCCATTGTGTGCCTTCAAATAATTTCTGACTCATGGCAACCATAAAGTGACCTTATCAAAGGGTTTTCTTGTCAGATTTGTTCAGAGGAGATTTGCCATTGCCATCCTTTGAGGCTGAGAGACTGTGACTTGCCTAAGGTCACTCAGTGAGTTTCCATGGCCAAGTGAGGGTTCAAAGTCGTAGTCTAATGCTGAGATCACTATATTACATTGGCATACTGAGAATAAGTTACAATCTCTGTTGTGTGAGCTGCTGCTTCTTTGCAGCAATCTGGAAGACCTTTATATCCTTCTTTACTGATTATTATAAGCAGACTATGGCAACTGTCTAAATGCATTCAGCACCATTAAATTTCAGTGTAAAAGTTTGAACAGATTTACCACCCCATTGACATCACGATCACCAGGCATTGCTGCACATACTATATTCTGGACATAGGGGGGGCTGCAGATGGGTGGCTCTAGGCTGCTCCGGGAAGTGGAGGATCGGGGGTGCAGCTACCGCATGCCATGGCCCTAATCCTCCCTTTGGCCACCCCAAAAGGAGTGGCAAAATGCCGTTCCTTTCAGGGGTGGCAAAAGGGTGCCCTAAAAGCCAGCACGTGGCTCTTTCTCACCCCTTCCAGTGCAGCGCATCAGGACGCTGTGACGGGAGAACATCCTGATGCTGTGTGCCATGTGTAACGGCACGCGGCATCAGGATGATGTCAGGCTGGGGTTGGGGGGGGGCTGGTGTGCTGCTGTCCCTCCCCATCTCTGCTTCCAGGCCGGCCCTTTAGGACAGTCTGCAGAGGCCCATAGTTTAATGGGAAAAGCTGTGGGTCAAATGGAACAGAAGGAGCAAAAACAAGTAAGATGATAGATCGATTCTACTTGTCTAGAATTTCTTAGGTTTTCAGTTACATTGCACAGCAACATCTTCTCATGCCTAATCTGAAATTTAGTAGAATCCAGCTCAAATGTTTCTTTGGAATGGATTAGGGCATGATACAACTGCATCAAAACATGTTCTTAAAAAGTTTCTAACAATGTAATCCTAAGTGTGCCTACTGATAGGAAAAAAACGGCATACTCTCATGCAGCTTAAACTGGGATTGTTCCCTTGTAATGTTCAGAGCAAGGGGAGGAACCTGTGTCCCTCTAAATGTTACTGAGCTTCAACTCCCTTTATCTCTGATCAGGGTGATAGAAGCTGATGTCTAGCACTACCTAGAAAGCCATTTTTCTAGGCTTTTAAATTCTCACACCAGGATTTATGATTGTCATCTTAATCAAGGCTTTTTTGGGCCATATTGTTTACAAACAGCAATGCTCCTGACAGTTTGCCTGTCTGTAAGCCATTGACCTAGACCAGTTATTCTTCTGTTGGAACTGCTGTAGGCCTTAATGTATGTTCACTGTCTGGGAACTCTACATCTGAACAGCAAAGTGAGGACAAATGAAAGTAAGAAATGAAAGCAAAACAGCAACCTGTCTGAACAGAAACGGGTTACTAACAGTAGCATGACAGAACTAGAAACTAGGTGGAACATTGAAAACATACCTATTGTGTGAATTGAATGTATACAAATTTGTAACATCTTCAGCTCTTATCTCTTTGCCCTACATTATCTCTAAGATGTCCAGCTAAGACAAATGGAAACTGGCTTACAACATTATCACCTCCTTTTGTATAGCTAATTTTTGCTTGAAGGTATACTTCCGAAATGTTCCATGCTTTGTTGGTACTTTTTGTTTTGTTTTTCTCACCCCTTTGTCTTTGTGCTTGCTTTGGGGAAAATGAGATCAATTTTATGAATACAGGTTTTTGCTAAAATGAAAATTAAACCTGCACTGGTCTTCTACAACTAGAAATGACTAGCTCATTACTGTTGTGTTCCTTATATCACAACTAGTTTAGTCTTAACACAAAAATAGTGTAGGGCATGATAATGTAGTGATGTTCTCTCTGTGATATACATCCTCACTGGCTGGATACAGAAGCAGTCCAAATGGGACACACAGTTTTCATAACTGAGTAGGAATTGTCTGTCCTTCAGTCTCCTTGTCTCCCTCCTAGTGTGACATGAAAGGCCTTGTCTCCCTCCTAGTGTGACATACTGGATGGATGATTCTAAAAGTTTTGGTTCAAAAAGTAACTTTTGGAAGCTCTGGCTAAGAGTGCAAGATCTGCTACCACCAGCTCCTCCATCTCCTTCTGATTTTGCTTTTATCACCTGAATGACAGGCGGAAACTCTGCTGTTACTGAGTTATGTTTTTAACAGTGATAGATCCCAACACAGTTTTGGGAAAGTGACAGCCTTGCACCCATTGGATATCAACCCACTGGATAGCAAGTAGTATATCAAAGGATGCACAACTGCCTCACATCCTGTGGTTATGTAATATACTACTACTTCATATCCTATACCTCATACAAGGATTGTTGTTGTTATTTGCCATCAGGTCTTTGATTTCTGGTGACCCTATGAATTGTTCTGGGACCATTTATCTTTTTAGTGGTCTGTAATATCAGTGGAACCATCCTCTAGCACCACATTTCAGCTTTTACAGCCATACATAAAAATCAGAAATACCATAACATGGATGATTCTGACTTTGGTATTTAATAATACCAAAGTAAATCACCAAGGGTTTCTCTGTACATAATTTATTGTACACAAATAAATTATATTATGTAAGGAGCTAGATGTTCCTTGCACAAATGATTTATGGTACAAAAGAAGAGAACCCAACAGTTGACTCATCCTGCCTGATTCACACAGTCAAAAGGGACTTTGAAGAAGACCTGGGAAAATCACATTAAATTTGGTTTGTAATCAGGATAAGAGAAATGAAGCAACATTTAATTCACAATGATGTTATAATTCATATGGGAAATGATAATAGTACTCAGTAGGAGATAGCAGGAAACATCCTGAATATACTGCAGAATGATAAAAGGTTTGAGAATTCTATGGATGAGGTATTGCATTTGAGTCATGCATACAACACTTTAACCAAGAAAATGTGAATGCTACAATGTATTATGCTGTATTTAGAGTAATAAATCCAAAGCAAGTAAGCTAACTATTCTTCTTAACATGGTCTGATTCTGAAATCTTGGCTAGAGTCTGGTGGTCTGATTTGGGAAGAAAGTCTGGAAAATGGCAGCCAAATTGGGAAGAGTTCAGAGAAAAAGAATGATTAAACATTTAGAAAAGAAGGCACATAAGAAATAATCTAGGAGAAATAATGCTATGGGGGGACAGAATTCATAATTAAAAATGCCATGGGGTGTTGAAAAAGGACAGGGACCAATTATTCTTCTTCTATTCCCACAGAAGAAAATTAATAGATTTATAGTCAGCTCTGGCCCAGTATACTATTATATTTATGTGAAAAGAAAACTTTTAAAGGAATTGCAGTGCTTAATGGAACAGTCTGCCAACATATAGGAAATCACTTTAATTAGAGACTGTCATGACTAAATAATTATTGCCAATCAGTGCAATAAAATCAATTTTTCAGGAAAAGAGAGTTTACATGCAAAGCACATTCTAATGTAAGTTTATTTTATGGTTCATAGCTACAATGGTGAAGGCCCAAAACAGATGTCATGTGGAAGAATTATGATGGGATTTCCCTTGTCTTTTCCAAGCTTAAAAACAGCTACGTGGAGATGGTGATATGGATAAGAGGGCATAGCACTTTACTCTAGTTTAAAACACCCAACCATTAACCATTAGCCTCCTGTTAGTCATAGAGTACAAGGAATGTGTCCTTTCCCATTCTACTACCAATACAAGCTTAGGAGAAGGGGGAATCTTTAGGGGAACATTATGCAAGAGACAGGATCAGCCTCTCAGCACAGTTTTATGTACTGAACTCCTCTCTCCCTCATTGCTAAATTAAAGCAATGGAAAGGACATTGGTGGGTCCACCACAGACATTTGTTGAGTCACAGAAAATGTGTGCTTATGATTTCAAGCAATGAGAAAGGAAGGACCTAATTCTAACCTCACCCCAGTCATGAGCTCACTAGGTAGTTTCAGTACTACATCTTATTTTCCACATCTTATGCAACTGCAAATATTAACAGTGAATTGACATAGTTTTAAGGATGACTGCAATGGTGTACGTCAAGTATGGCAGTCAAATACATTTTGCTTCTCAATGCAAATACCCTACTCACATCAGGGTAGCTAGCTTCCAAAGCCATTCATATTAATTTGACAAGTGAGGCACAAATCCATCTACACATCTCTAGCAGCAAAAATCCAATGATACTGTAGTAAATAATCAACAATTTCCTGCCCTGTCCTAACAACAAAGTTCTGCTGTCTGAGGTGGATTGCTAGGGATAGGTGAGAAATTCATTCCAGTTTGTTTTGAATAAAATAATAATGCCAGAATTGTTTGAATCTGAGAGAACTAAAAATGGATAGATTCACTTGTTCATGTCTAGGGTATCTGGATTATCGATTAAAGGTCTGGATGGACTTTTAATCTGTCATATTCAGCCATATCCAGTTCCAATCTAGTTCAGCTCCACATCTTTTCTGAATGCATGAGGAAGCGAAATTTACAAATTTCCCTATCCTTATTACCTATCTCAGCAAGGCTACTATGATGTCTGTCCATCCACTCACCTATCCATCCCTTTATTTATACCCCACTTTTTTTCCAAATCAAGACTCAAGGCAGTTTACAGAGATAACTCAATAAAAACACATATGGTTAAAACATACAAAAAGTTGAGATTAAAGCAGTAATGAACAAATAACATTTTAAAAATTTCAAACATTAAAACAAAGAATAAAAACAGTACATCACTGTGACAAATGGGAGCCCCTCCATTTATCAAAGGAATTCTGATAGGGTTAAATGTTGGGGGGAGGTACATTTTTCTGGACAGATGGGAGCCTGGATTCCATTGTCCAGCTCTACCAGCTTTTTATGATCTGCCTCAGGGCAGACAGCCCCAAAAAGGCAGACTCAAGCCTCGTGTTGCAAGGAGGCTTTATAAAACCTCTCTTAGATATTGTGAACATACCATCAAACAATCATAACAAAACTGTCTCCACTCTATGTCTGTACATTGGTTTACATGGAAAAATTATTAAATGACACTCTCATACACATTCTCTCTCACTTACACTCTCTCTCTTTCTCTTGACAATAGGGCTAAGCAGACGGCGCAAAGTGCTGTCTTCAGAGCAAGGAAGGGGAGGGGCAGCCACACGCTGGGCGCCCCAACCCCTTCCCGAAAACGTCCTCGGAGCAGCTGGCCCTCCGCATGGCTGGCGCTCTGAGGATGCCTTTCCGCTGCAGTGTCCGCACGCGCTGCAGCAGAAAAGCTGCCGAAGCTGCGCCGGTAGACTTTTGTGGCACACCTTTGGCGATTTGTGGAAGGAGTGCTATTTTAGTGCTCCTTCCAGGGGTGGCGAAGCTGCGCCGTGGGGCCGAGGTGTGTGGATACCTCGGCCCCATGGCGCAGCTTCCTGGGGCGGCCCCTTCTGCTTCCCTCCAATGTTAAGGCACAGTTGCCCATTCTGAATGGATGAGGCCCACCAACTTTCAGATAAATAAATAGAAGCAGTGATGGTTGATAACTTCTATGTCAATAGAGTAGTGAATCAACTCCAGGTGCTGGACTTATTCTGAGGCTTCTGGTCCAGCACTTTGTATGGTTCTTGTAAAGTCTGAAGTAAAACTCAAGAGTGGATTCACCTTCCTGTTGACATGGAAACTACTATTTTCCACTTTATATTATGTTTTCTGAGCTACCTGCTTTCCCACTTTAAGGGTATTTTTTTTTTTTTAAGGAAGATGCATGCTACATTTGTACTTCTTGGCATAATTGGATTAAATCTGCAGGAATAGTTGAACCATCTGAGAGGACTAAAGAATTCAAGATTTTAGAAAGATAGGAATGGCAGTGTGTTTGTACACATGAAGAATTTTTAAATGAGGGTGGCAATGGATTCATTTCTATAGCTAATCCAAATATTCCTTTTGTTTTTCTTTTTATTTTCCTCCATATATTCTTTTGCATTCCAAAGGTTCTCAAAAACCACTTGAGAAAGCACAGAGCAATTTCCCCTCATTCCTTTGACATTCTTATGTTAAAAGTTCTACTGGCTGCAGGCAGAGGAGTCTAATTAAAGTGTATGGGTCCCATGACAACTTTCTTACCTGGCTATTGACACCTTTTAGAATTGCCCCAGGGCAGCTGAAAAATTCACCTAGCCTATAATACAGGCAAGTACTTTTGTGAAAGTGGAGGGGGGGAATTATTATTAATTGTTGTTATTACAACTACTATTGGCAGCATCCTTCAATGTTTCTGTGCTTTCTGGAAACAGAAATGACAAGGATGTGATGTTCAATAAAGAACACACGATGGATGGGATGACCCTATCCAGAGCTCATCCTTTCCTCCCCCAGCCTTCTCTGTGTCTGAATCAGCTGCAGGTAGAAATTTAGTAGGTAGAGCTTCCTCCACCATTGTATCTTTATATTAATGGCACAATGTGCCCTTGCCTTTGTGCAACAGCTTTTAAAGATATAGGGAGCTTGATTTCAAACCTGAAAGGTTTGTGGTTCAAACCTATTTGGAATTCATCTCTGATCTAGAACACAACTCCTATTTAATCAGAAGAGGGTCAAAGGAAGGAATACAGAGACACCACATTTGTTTCATTTGCTCTGGGATGGTGAAAACTGTAATGAATCTGCAGTGATGGGACAAAGGCACTCTTGCTCAAAGGTACTTCTTTTCTGTAACCACATTATGTTCCACTAAATGGAGCCTGGTACTAGTCCATGAGCATGGAGATTTGGATTGGGACACCATGTTTCTTCTTTCTCTCTTTGTCATTTTCTGGAGAGTGGGTAGAAGCCATCTTCTTACCACTCCAATTTAGACAGATATTTCACTCTACAATTTTATATATCCACAATCTATCATGAGTCCAAGAGGTGAGAGAGGGTGGAAGAAGATACAAGGTGTGTTTCCTTTCTACAGTGGAGTGTATGCAATTTACATACAGGTCTGACATGAGCTCAGTGGAGAAAGGTAAACCAAGACATTGGTGGTGGAGCAGCAGATGGCTCACTGCACTCGAGCAACTAGGTACAATTTTCATCAATCAATCAGGTTATTTTAATATATGAGGCAATAAATAAAAAATCATAAGTATTTTTTCCTACTTCAAGCTGAA
The DNA here is from genome assembly GCA_026167975.1 of Phrynosoma blainvillii. Taxonomy (NCBI): domain Eukaryota; kingdom Metazoa; phylum Chordata; class Lepidosauria; order Squamata; family Phrynosomatidae; genus Phrynosoma; species Phrynosoma blainvillii. Next base: position 105,211,794 of record JANUYF010000001.1, read on the forward strand.
AACATACAATATTAACAAAAGAAACAGCTATTTGCTGTCCTTTCATGACACCCAGAGTCTGCTGTCTGATGCAGCTATTCTGCCTAATGATGGGACTGGCCTTGCCAATGGTAGTGCATAGTGATGATGCAAGTCTTTGTTTATTTTGCTCTTGCATGCAAGGATGAAAATTTTCAAAAGTTTTATCCAAAAGGGTGAGATTATGGTAGTCTTCCACATTTCTCCATCACTATTCATACTTTAGGACTTTGTTTGCAAAGATTTCCTGTCTTTTTGTGCAAAATACAACAACAAAAAAGGGGAAAATGAGAGATTTCTATCAAAAAATCCGAGAAATTAAAGCCAAGTTCAAACCGAGGGCAGGGATGCTCTATGGAGAAAAAAAGAACATAAAAGAGGAACAAGAAGTAATAAAAAGATGCTGGAGGCAATACACAGAGAGTTATACAAAAGAGATGAATGAATTAATGATATTTGGAATGAGGAGCCATATGAAGATGAACCCCAAATTCTAAGAAGTGAAGTGGAATCTGCAATAAAGGAAATGCGGGGAAAAATCACTGGGAACAGATGATATCCCAATTGAACTACTACATTGCCTCTAGAGAGATGCAACTTCAGTGCTAACTGCAATTTGCCAACAAATATGGAAAACAAAGTGGTGGCCAACAGACTGGAAATGCTCGATATACATACCAATCCACAAGAAAGGAGATACAAAAGACTGCAGCACCTATAGGATAATAGCACTAATCTCACATGCAAGCAAAATAATGCTCAACATTCTGAAGCATAGACTCCAACCATAAATGGAGAGAGAAATTCCAGAGGTGCAAGCAGGATTCAGAAAAGGAAGGGGCACTAGGGACCACATTGCAAACATACAATGGGTAATGGAGCACAGCAACAAATTCAAAAAAAGAATCAGCATGTGCTTCATAGACTACAGCAAAGCATTAGATTGTATAGATCATGAAAAATTATGGAATGCACTCAAAGACATGGAGGTGCCACTACATCTGATAGCCCTGATGAGGAATCTGTACCAAGGACAAGAGGCCACCGTCAGAACAGAATTCGGGGAAAACAGAGTGGTTCTCAATAGGCAAAGGGGTCAGGCAAGGTTGCATCCTATCATCCTACTTGTTTAACTTATATGCTTAAAACATCATAAGAAAACCAGAATTAGAAACAGAAAAAGGCATTAAGATAGGAGAAAACAACATTAACAACCCTATGATATGCAGACAACACCATGTTATTAGCAGAAGATATTTAGGCATTGGAACAGTTAATAAGGAAGATCAAAGATGAAAGTGCAAAGGCAGGTCTGATACTGTACATAAAGAAAACAAAAATGACCACAGAAGATTCAATCTAGGCAATGAGGAAATTGAAATAGTTAAAGAATTCCCATATCTAGGATCAAATATTAACCAGAATGGAGACTGCAGTCAAGAATTAAGAAGACTTGGAATGGGAAGGGCAGCTATGAAAGAATGGAAAAGATACTGAAGAGTAAAGACATACAACTGAGTACTAAAATCAGAATTGTTCAGGCCATTGTATTCCCAATGACCATGTACGGATGGGAGAGCTGGACAGTGAAGGAAGCAGAGAGAAAGAAAATCAACTCATTTGAAATGTGGTGCTGGAGAATAGTACTTAGGATACCATGAATAGCCAAGAAGACAAACAAAAACAGAACAGAACAGGGGTCTTTTTGGAAGCAAAGATGATCAAGTTGAGACTATCGGACTTTGGCCACATAATGAGAAAGCACAAATCACTAGAAAAAACAATAATGCTAGGAAAGGCAGAGGATAGAGGAAAGAGAGGAAGACCACAAACCAGGTGGATAGACTCAATCAGGGGGTTATGGGGAAGGGCTTGGAGGATCTGGGCAAGGCAGTAGAAGATAGGGATTCTTAGAGATATCTCATCCACAGGGTTTCCTTGAGTCGGAACAGACTCGAGGGCAGCTAAAAACAACAAACAACTTTTTGCACAAATTCTTTAAGGGAGCACAAAACAGGATGTCTGCTATTGCTAATGATGATAAAGAAAAGTAGGAGGAACATACTTGGGGATGGCAATATTTTCAATGGTCTGAGGATGGGTTGAGGATAAGAAAATCTATGAATATGTTCTTTACATTCCAAGTAAAAAGGGAGGGGAGTGAAGGGGAGGAAAGCATCCACTGAAATCCAGATCAGCTGTCCTTGTTTTTTGGTTTTTTGTTTTTTTACTCTGTTAAAGTTCTGTGTGAATGTCTTCTGTAGTCTCCCCTTCTCCTCTTCTTTTCATTGTACAGTTGGAATCTTAGTGTCTGCCATCTGTGTTGAGGATGGTTTAGCAATAAGCTCTGCAAAGAGAATTGCTCCCTAGATAACAAGAGCAACCCTGGCCAAAGGTCTTGCTTACCAGAAGTATTCTCCCCTTTCCCAAACCTGTCATCAGCCTCCTTCTTGGTGTCTCACCTCCAAATAGAGCATCCCTTTAGAACTGTCATCAGTCCTGCTCTATCAGCTGAGTGACAGGACCTTTTGCCCACAAATGCAGTCAGCTTCTGCCTTCTCTTCCCCCCTTGAGTCCAAAGTTTGACACCTTCACAGCACACTTGAGCCCCCTCTTATCAGTCCACAGACAACATCCCCAATGTGTTGCTTCAAAATTTTGTGTTTCCCACCAGGAATGAAAAAGTATAACATAAAAGTTTCCTGTAGCTTCTCTTTTTTTTTTCTGAAATTGGTTAGTGTTATTCCTTAAATAAAGTGGGGAGGAGTAGTCACTTCTGGATCCTAAAATTAAAGTGAGTTACTTGGTGTGCATAAAATCCATGCAATGATTTGTAACCTCCCCCATGTGCTTTCTCTCTCTCTCTCTCTCTCTCTCTGTCTCTCTCTCTCTCTCTATATATATATATATATAAACCAGTCTCATCAAATAGTCATTTGAAGAAATACAGATCCTATAAATAAGAACCATTGTGGCACAATGGTTTGATTATTCAATGAAGATGGGAGAATAATGTCCAAATCCCTACTAAGCCCTGGAAACCCACTGGGTGACCTTGGGTAAGTCACATTCTCTCATCCAAAGAAGAAGGCAATGGTAGATCTCCTCTGAATGTTTGCCAAGAAAATGCTGTAAAAGGATTGCCATAAATCAGAGTGAATTTGAAGGCAAATAACAAAAAATATATAACCTAAGGATTCCTGAGGGTCTATGTACAGTAGTCCTACAGACATCTACTTAGAAGAACAGTGGTACTTGCTTCCAGATACACAGATAAATTATTAATAACCTGGATTTCCTGTTCTTGCTTCTTAAGTGAAGTCACTGGGAAATTCTCTCCCAGTCAAATCTGGGAAAGAATTTCATTTAGTTGGCATATTTAAGCAAATCAATTTATTCCTTCCTTCCTGGACTAAAAATGCAGATTGGAACACAGTTGTCTTTGGGGCTCTGCACTTTTTTGAATTGTGCAATATAGTTCTCTACTCAATTATTGCATACAAAGATGGGTATACTTGTGAAAATACCAAACTTTGAATGAAATAGTCCTCATAGAGTGCTATATAAAAGCATTCAAATTTGGATATATTGAATGCAATTCTCCTAAAGACTTACGAGCATAACCTCTAGATGATGATAGCTGGTGCTTCTTCCCCTGTTGTGTAACAGTAGTTGGATGGCACTGAGGGGGCAGCTCTGCTCTTAACCAGAGAAGTGAACCTTATTTTCATCTGGCCACCATTGTGCCACCTCCTTCACACAACCAGCTTTGAACAGAGTTTTGGCCATAGTCTGCATCTGGCATGAATTAACCCATAGAGTGCTAAATGTAAAGGCTTACCTCCTAGTTTCTTATGAGGTATTCTTCACAGTGGTTTTAGCCATTGATTTAAAGTAGCTGAACTTTGCCACCATTATGACATATCCTTAAAGGCTCTCTTTTTTCCATCTGGTTGCATGGCAGTCAGTGCAAGAAGCTGACAGTGGGTCACCTACAATTAATGGATCAAACCTGTTCAGCAAAACTGGATTATAGAAGAATTTAGAGTTTTCTTTTACCTTCCACAAGTGGTTCATAGTTTCAGGCATTGCTACTCTAGATCCTGTCTTGCAGGGTGATACACTAGGGTCTCAGAAGTTTTGTTTCTAGTTTTCCCATACTATGGTCTTCTTTGTTTTACCTACTCTCCATATAGCTTTTGCTAGTTACTTCTTTTTCTTTTTCTTTTTCTTTTAATATCTGAACAATAGTTATATCATGGTAAGGGAGGTCTGTCATCTAGCAACTTCACAATACTAAAAACCACTGCTAGTCAAAGTGGTGGTCCATGGTTCACTGTCAGTCTGATAGCCATTAGCTGCTGGTGAATGGAAAGTTCTGGGGAAAGAAACAGTTGTAACCAATGTAACCAATGAGCACAAATACAATGTTGGCCCCCGGCACATGAGGGGGAAAATCTACTGGCTCACCACATCAGATAACATCAGAAGAACTGTCATGCTACAGGCACATTTATTAATGAGCCTGTCACCTAGTGACTGAAGTGGTACTGCAGGCTACAGATAATTTTAAATTGATTAGAATAATATGAGTCTAATGAATTTCAAACTGTGTATAGTTCTTTCGCACTCAGAGGCAAGCCCCTCTCAGAACAAATCTTATCATGAAAACCCTGTGATAGGTTTGCCTTAAGGTTCCCATAAGCCAGAAAACCACCTGAACCCACACAGCAACATATAGTTTGTAGGGGCACTTGAATCACTAGGTGGCATTCTCATCAATAACTATATAAATCATAGAACCCTTTGACTCTAATACATTTAAAATTGTGCAGCCTGTAGTGTTACTTGAGACTACAAAGACTCATCAGTATGAAGGTGTCTGTGGTCTATGGTACCATTTACTCACTAGACAGCAGGCCATGTGTGTGTATGTTAAATTTAATACTATTTTAAAATTTAAAATTATTTTTAAATTAAAAATTGAAATCAATTTATGTCTTTAAAAAAACCCACAAATGATCATGAGGTGCACATCTCAAGATTCTCCTCAGCATCCAAGGCAAGTTTGAGATGTCTGGGCTTCAAACTTCTGGAACCATAGCATGCACACTTACACTCATAATTTTATTATTACAGAAAGAATATATAGGCTGAGAACAGGTGGTACCACACCTTTAACAATTGAACAGACACCCAAATCCATTCTAATGACATCAGATCTCTAGACCTGCCATCTCCAATGTGGTACCCATGTCCCACTAAAACTTGTCATTGTGTCTGCCATGCATATATATTTTTTTAAAAAACAAACAAAACAAAGGGCCTTTGCAGACTGCCAGAAATAGTGCACATTAAATTGAGGCACTGCCCTGGCTCAGTGCTAGGGAGTCATGGGAATTGTATTTTTTTTCTGGGACATTGAGCCTTCTCTGTCAGAGAGCTCTGGTGCCACAATAAATTACAGTTCCCATGATTCCCTAGCACTGAGCCAGGGCAGTGCCTCAATTTAATGTGCACTATTTCTGGCAGTCTGCAAAGGCCCAAAAACAGCCAAAATGGTCTCTATAGCCTATGCTACTCTTCTGTCAATGTTCCCAGCAGATGTTACTTTCCATTCTAACTGGATAGGTGGATTTTGCATTGGTCTAAAGAGGAATAGTAAGCAGCTGGGGTTGATGGATTTTGTCTGTCATGGATTGAGTAAAGAGATGAATTCTAAGTTGGGAGAAAAGGAGGATATTAAATAAATATATAAATGCAAATAAAGTACATAGAGGATCCTGGATGGGGTGAGAAAAGATAACAAGTGCCCATGGAAAGAAAAAGAGAAGCCAGAGTCTTGGAAGTAAGGTGGGAAATAGAATAGAAGTGTCAGGACCTGTTTCATGGGGAAAACACCCAGTACTTGAGGGTTTTGAGGCAATTTGCCTCAATACTTATTCCTCCTCAGTTCCAAAAGAAAAAATGAACCAAAGAGCTAGAGGTTAAGGTTTGTGGGCTACGAGGGGAATAGCTATAGATTCCTCTTTGGTGGTGGCAGTACCCTGTACTCAAGGAGTGCAAAGTTTGAAACACATGCTGGATGGGAAAAGATCCACAGTAACCATGATGCTTTTGTAAACTTGGGCAACACAGGTACAAACATCAGAAATGGAGGGGTGGATGCATCCAGAAATGTGAAGGAAGAGGAACCTAGCACATCTGTGGACACACAAACACAAACACCAAAACAAGAACCAGTTCAGAGACAAGACATCCAGGAAAACAGTAGCGACACCAAGGATGAACATGGCAGGACTAAGGTCATCATTCCACGTAGGACATAGTGAGTCAGGAGACCACCGGACAGATTTGTTGTGCAGGTGGCACAAGCCTGTACTGTTGTGGTTGAGGAGCCTGATGATTAGGAGGACATCCTCAGGTATCCAGTTGGTGAGCAGGAAAAGTAGAATGTAGCCATGAATTAGGAGTTTAGTGCATTGGTGGACAGGAGAGTGTTTGAAGTAGTTAACAGGCCTGCAGGGCAGAAAGTGATTGTTGCAGATGGGTCTGTAGAAAGAAAGACATGCTTGATGGGACAGTGAAGTACAAAGCCAGGTTGGTAACCAAAGGGTACTCACAGGAGCAGTTTGAGAACTATGACAGGACGTTCTTCTCACCAACAGCTAAGGCAGAGAGTCTCAGGATGGTACTTGCTGTAGCTGCCAAAAGGAGGTTAGTTGTCAATCATTTTGACTTTGAGACTACAAGCTCCTGGGTATGAATGTGAAGGCAGTAATTGTTGATTTATGGTGTATGAGTAGCAGAGTTCAATTAGCTGAAATGCCTGGCTGCTGTTCCACAGCCATTTTCCTCACTACCCAGGAATGTAGCAGCTCCATGCATCCTCCCAGGCTTGGAGACACAGGGGGGAAGCACACGAGTGCTTCCAGGATGCTGCGGGACAGTGAGCCGCGGGACCGCGGCATCTGCACCGCGGAGCACAGTCGGCACCTCTGAAAGGAGCACTAAATCAGCGCTCCTTTCAGAAGTCAGTGAAAGTGAGCCCCAAAAGTGTAGGGCGCACTTTCACTGACTTTTCCGCCGCAGTGTGTGAGGACGCTGCGGCGGGAGGTTGCCCTCGGCGCGCCGGCCGTGTGGAGGGCCGGCAGCTCCGAGGGCAACCTCGGGAGGAGGAAGAGGTGCTGATCGTGCGGCTGCCCCTCCTCTTCCCTGCCTCGGAGACGACTCTATTAGTCGTCTGCCGAGGCCCACAGCAGTAGTTCAAAGTAAGATTTTATTGTAAGTTGTAAAACAAAAGAAACAAAAGAAAACTATATACATCCATCTTTGCAGGTAGAAAACATGAACACTGGAACACAACTGTTGTTGTAAGTTAGAACAAAGAACTCTTAGCCAAACCCTCAAACTCCACCTTCTGGGTGGTAACATGCACAGTCATTGGATGAACAGCTTTAGCCCAGCCTTCATGCTGTGTGTCATAGATCATGTGATTCTGGTTCCCATGAAACAAGATGAGCTCACTGTTTACTTTTCAGCTTCCTCCATTCTCAGGCTCACTGTGACCTTGTTGTTGTGTTCTGTGTAAGTATGTTTACAGAGAACTGCACCTGCAAGCTGAAGACTCTTCCCAGCTTAAAAACTTTACTCAGAAGAGATTTTCACACATCTGTACATTTCCAGTTTTGACTGCATATCCCATCCATATTCCAACAGTAACAAGGTCTAAAGGCTAAGGAAGGCATTGTATGGACTCAAGCAAAGCGACAGATGCTGGAACTTGGGCATACACAAGGAGCTATTGAGGCTAGGTTATCGGCACAGTGTGGCCAATGCATGTGTGTACATGAAGGGCAGAATAATCCTGGTTATTTATGTAGATCACTTGTGTGTTGCAGCCAGAGATCAGGAGGAGATCAGACTGGTGCAATGTGAGTTGGCACAAAAGTTTAAGATCAAAGAGCTTGGATATCTGAGGAACTACCTTGGGATAGAGATAGAAAGGGACCAGAGTGTTGGTTTCAGATTATGCCAGAAGAGGAAGATAGAAAAGCTGATAGAGAAGACTGGCTTGAGTGAAGCCAAGATTGTAAAGAGCCAGATGATGCCTGACTACCAGAACTTGGAGTCAGAGGGATTTTTTTAGAGGCCTGACTTGTATCACACAGTGACAGGGAGTCTGTTGTTTTTGGCAAACAACACCAGGCCAGACAGAGGACAACATAGCTGACATGTTCACAAAGCCTCTGCCTGTGGAATGCCTTGAGAGGTTGGCTAGCAGGCTGGGTATCAGTGTATGAGGTCTACATTACACTTGGGCCAAATGCATGGACACATGGAACACACCGCACATCATTTTGGAGGGGATTGTCAAGACCATGTGGCATCCTGGTCTGACAATGACATGGATGTGGCCACCGAGAGGAACTGGGGCAATGGTAAAAGGGTTACTACAGTTCAAGTGGCAGGTGCATGAGTCAGCATTTGGAAAGCTGTGCATCGTGGGAGGTCTGATGCAACATGCACAGTAGGTGAGACCAGGCAGGTATGCATCATGGGAGGCCTGATGCAACAGGCACTGGGGATGAAAGCAACAAGGTTTCATTAGTGCATGGCTGTCACATGTTCTCAGGAGGACCACCTATATATGGGAGCGAGTCAAAATCTCTGTTGTTGGTTAGTTGTGGTTGGTAGTTGGCGAAGCACTTTGTTAGTCTGTATAGCTGTGAGTATTCAAGATGAATGTCTGATACTCTGTGTATCTTTGTAAATATTTGCAACAAAGATTAAAGCCCTCACTGAGTGAAGTCTCACTGTCCAGCTATTCATTTCTCCAAGCTCAAAGCAGCAGCTGCACGTGGGAGGATTTTTCCTGTACTGTCTGGAGCAAGATTCTTCACAAAAGACCATCTTCTGGGTGTTCCTGCCTATGTGCTTCAATTTTGCATGTGTGTATGCTAGATCCTACCTGTCTGCATACCCCAACAAGAAGGTGCCATGTGTGGAAAGAGGCAAAGTGCAAGAAAAGTTTTGAAGACAAATTGGATTCTTAAAAATCTCTGCCAGAGCTCTCTAGTCCCTCCCTAAACTATAATTTCGAATCTTTGGATGTTGAGCAGGCTGTAAATATTCAAATAATTAAATATATGAATAATAATAATAATAATAAGAATAAGAATAAGAATAAGAATACTTTTTATTTATATCCCGCCCCTCTGCAGAGCAATCGGGGTGGCTTACAATATTACAATTTCCATTAAACAAAACATAAAATCCCGAATCCCACCCATCCTTTAAGAAATAAGAGTTCTTCTTATAACCCCAGGATTCCACATGATACAGCCATGGCAGCTGCAGTGGAATCATAGTGCTATAAAAAGATATAGTGTGAAAAGGGCCTTAGGCTGAGATGGCTATAAAGGTGACAATCACCTTAACATTCATTAATAAGAGTACCATCCATTAAATCACAGGATAGGCTCTGGCTGCTGTTCGATACCCTTGCTCTGAAAGTCAGTTTTCAAATTACTAGCCCTGTTGCCCTGGAGCACTAGGAATTCAAAATGGGATGTCTTAAAGAACTAGTGGTCCAACATAAAGCTTTCTGCCTCTAACTGCCACTAGTTTTGATCCAGTACTCCCCAGAATTTGCTGGACATATCTTTAAATTTACTTCCCTATAATGTTTTGACATATTTGCTTTCAATGGAATCGAATATTGACTAGACAGGATTCAAGTAGTGAGTCCTTGCTTTGACAATGTGTATGTTGAATGGTTTGGAATGGATTTCTTGTTAGAAGGGAATGCCATCCAGGGGAGGTGCAGAGAGATGAGAAAAGGTTCTGAAAATAGGCCAAGTGCTGTGTAATCCATCTCTTCACCCGCTTCACTTTTTTAAAAAAAATTAATCTATTATAGCAATAACTAAATATATAAATAAATACTTCAAAAGATGTTTCTATTTATGTTGCTATGGCCAATAATCTCCCTTCTTTAAAAGCTCTCCCTCCCAACACTTACATACCTTTAATTCTCTGACTTATTAGTGCCTGAATAAATGCATTCATCATTGTGCAACTATATTATATGGATATACTTTGTAAGCTGAACACAGGCCATATTTGTGTGTGTGTGTGAGAGAGAAACATAATTAGCTACTGTTCTGTTTGGTCTCTGCATAGAGGCCACTTCATCTCTTACTGCAGATTGTAAAGCTGAACATAAGCACACCCAGGAGCTCCAATGCATATGTAGTATTCTTTCTTTGAATAACTCTGGACACAAGTGTAGCTCCTCTTTGAAATGAAGTCTTGCTTTGGTGGGAGTTCTATGTGGTCATGGAGTTCTTGGGTGTTAAGTGCCCTTCAAAGAAATCAAACCTGATAGGTACAAAGAAAAAGACCTTCCTCCCTTCATAACATAGTATTAATAATAAAAATGACTTTACATTATTTTGGTCTCCAGCTACCAGATGACCCAGTGAAAATTACTAGGGTTATGGGGGTTGTGCTCCAAAACATCTGTAGACCTAATATTTGTCCACTCTTGTAAAGTGTATGGAGGTGTGGGTAGAGAGACAGAGCCTGAAGACCACATGCATTCCCTGACCCCCATTTTGCATCCCCTGAGCCCAAATTGCAAAAGTAGTAGAATAAAGTATGTGAAGTGCTTTTAAGTGTGTGTCCATATCACTCCAGCACTTCAGGCACCATCCTATAGAATAATGGGATTTGTAGTTTGGTGAGATTTTGGGAATTCTGTATTTGAGACACGTAATGCTGTAGTTCAGAGATGTACACTAGAACTCTATAGCAGAGAACACTAAATACCTCATTAAATTTAGGGTGCAGTCATACCAGTTAAAGAGCTGCTATAACTGTATAGTGTAGACCAGGGGTAGGCAACCTTCCCCTTTAAGGGCCGAGGGACTTCAGCTCCCAGAATCCCAGGAGCTATTGGCCAATTGGGACTATTGGCCAACATGGCTGAGGCTTCTGGGAGCTGAAGTCCCTCGGCCCTTAAAGGGGAAAGGTTGCCTACTCCTGGTGTAGACATAAACACATCATTACATAGTTTAAAAATAGATTGTTAATAATATTGTGTTATTTATACACCATCAAGTTGGCTTTGACTTCTAGTGACCCTATAAGTAAGTTCCCTCCCAGAGGCCCTGTTATTAACAGCCTTGTATACTTTATTTATGCATATGCAGAGGTTAAGCCTAAAATGGGGCTGTGAAGTGCCACTCCTTCACCTAACATTTTTTTTCCTTCAGTTGGCAGCCCTATCGGTATTGTAATCCCACCACTACCCCAATATGTGATGTATCAGACCACTTTTATGTATATCAATAGGTTTGCTCTCCAATCTTGGTTTCTTTATTTCTTAGCAACATGGATAATAATTCCAGGTTCTAACAAGCTTGTAAGTGAACAGCAGTAAAACTTTATTTGAATTATGGTAAACAATGTTTCATTTGTTATGATGTTGCATTCTCTTGTTCTTGTTATACTTTGTTACATACTATTTAGTTCTAAAGAACAACAGTTACTAGTTTTTAGGACTCTCTCACTATCCTTATTTACTGTGGTCTTTTCAACCTTATTTCTACACTAGCTCTCAGGCTAACTAAATATCAAAAACTCCATCCCTTGGAGTTCTGTCCTAGAGATCTCTCCCTACCTTCTAAACTTTAGCCCTCAGAGTCCCTTTCTTCTGGACTGTTACCCATCCAGACCTGGTCTGTCTTCAACTGTCAACAACGGTCTTATTTAACACCTCCAGTCTACCATTTGATTGGCTGCCGCCAGCTTGCGTTCTATTGGCTGTTGCTAAGGCATATTCTATTCTGCTTTCTCTCCACAGGGGCTTACAACAAAAACCTTGAAACAGGGTTCTTCTCTAGGCAAATCACCAGCTGATGGCTAAGTGACCTTTTCAAAGGTCTGAATTTGGCTATTGGTTGAACAATGGTAAGGGAAGGAATACCAAATCTGTCAGCAACAAGCAACCAGTTTCTCAAATGTGTTATTTCTTTGCTGCTGCACCTGTGGCCTTTTGCCACCTACTGTCACCAGCTATGCCAAAGTAGTTATGCTGGTCTGTTGGAGCCAAAGGATTTTCACTTGTATGTTTAACTGTTTATGAGTTGAGCACAGATCATAACCCCACATGGAACTGTACCACCTGCCACTCATATTAGAACGTTATGAAGGAGCATGCCAATTAGGCATAGTTGAACAGTTTGTCATAAGTTGAATGGTGTCAGAAAAGCTTCTGCCAGCTGTAAATAATGTTGTAGAGTTTGAACTGGCCCAGAGCACAAGTCAGGCACATGCTTATTCAACTCAGGCTGCAGGCTTCTTGATTTCACTTCTCTTTGTGTATTAATGTATCCCACAAACTTACATTGACCATAGAGTATTTGTATGTTACTGTTTGAGCACTACATTGGTGAGCATAGGAAAATGGCCATTGCTTGGGAATTCATTTGGATTTTTCCCCATATTTTATTTCGTGAAGGCATACACAAAGATCCTACACAATATAGAGTGTAGTTGTGCCCCATTATGGCATCCTAAGCATGAATGCGTGCTGCAGAAACAGGTGCTCCCTCAGACATTTATTGGATAAGGGAAGGTGCAGGATGTTTGAGTAACATCTCATGGCACTTTTGCAGCAGGGAGCTAATAGCTGTTGCCTCACTCCTGGATCTCCAGCAAGTATTCTTTTCTCCTGGCTAGAACAAAACACTGACCAGTTGCTCCACACCTTTCACTGGTGATTAAAGAGCAAGGGCAGCAATGTTTTCAAGAGTTTTACTCCAATATTAAGTCAAGTCTCAAATCTCAATTTTCAAGACTTAAGTCAAGCCTCAATTCCTTGCAAGATACTTTCAAGTCAAGTTTCAAGTTAAATCTCAAGTCTGGAAGTTAACTTGAATAAAGGTGGTGGTGATGGTGTGTATGTGTGTGTGCATGTGTGTATAGGCATTTACACCAGGGGGTGACACCTGGTCAGGTCCTCCCCCCACAATCCCCTTTACACCATCCCTGTGCATGCTCCCACCCTCCCTGCACCATCCTGCACCCCCTCATCTTCCCATGCTCCCCTCATGCTCTCCAACCCTCCCTGAACCTCCTTGTGCTTCTCTGCATGTACTTAACCCTCCCTGCACTTTCCCACACTCCCCCATGCTTGTTCCCACCCTCCCCACACCATCCCACACTCTTCTACACATACGTCCCCCTGTGCCATTCCAGATGGGGCAGCATGGGGTGGGTGGGAACATATGCCCCCAAGCCCCCGGAAGCCCCACCTCCCACCTTAGGTGACACCCGGTGCAGGTACACCACACTGCAGCCAGTAAATGGCCATGTTGGGGAAGGGGCTACAGCAGCTAATAGGCGTCTTTTTTGAGAGGGAGAGTTTGTGCATTGCATGATTGATTCTGACCTTCTCAGTGACCCCCCCCCCCAAAAAAAAGTGAATTATGCAAACGTAAGTTGAACTTACTCTGTGTACCTCACTAACAGGATGCCAGTGATGGATCACCACTGACAGAATGAGCTTGCTATTAGTATGTAGACACATCAAATTCAGTATCTCATAGGGCTAGCTAGTAAGTGGAAGGACAAAACTTTTTAAGAAATGCTATTTATAGATATCACAGAGTATGCTTCCTTATGAGAGAGAATCAACTTTCCATTTAAAGGGAAAGGATCAAATATCAAGAGCCACTAGAGTTATTAAGTGAAAAACAGGACAGAGGTCCTGTACCTGTAATAGCTATGTTAAAGATGGACTTTCCACAGGTACTAGGGATGGAAAGAATATTCAAAAGTATTCAAAAAATGTTTGAAAAGCATGTTTTTCAGGTGTTAAGAAACCCTGGCAAAAAAAAATCTTGACCTGACAAGAATTTTAGCAGTTTGGGACTGATCTGTGTAAAATGCAGATATCATTGTTCTTTGAAAAGAAAAGGATTGATGTCACAGGAAACAGCATTTTCATAGTTATGCTGGACCTAGAGATTCCTAGAGAGAACATATTACAAATCTCAAATAATCAAATCCGAAAAAGTCAATGATGTAAATGTGAAGGGTTGACTGTACTGGAACACTGGTGATCATTTAGAGAGCTTGAGAGAAGTTGTGTGTCACATAGAGATGCTTTTCGATGAGGAAAACAGCCAGCAATTGTGGTGGCTTAAGACAGAAAGGTGATGAGTCCACTCCAGTTTTTAATCCAGGCTTCAAAGAAGGTATGCATGGTGCCAAACCTATTTAGGAACAGAGTTCAGCCCCATGGGGGAGTTGATTCACTGCCCGACTAACATGGGAGACACCATAACCACTATTGTACCATGGAAGCACCGTTAAAATTCATTCTAGAACCAAGAGTAAATTTGCACTCTCATTTGCATCAAAAGGAGCTGTTTCATATAAATGAGGACTATTGTGGGAAATGAATGTCCTGCTTTGAGATAATGCACTAGTTTTCAAATGGTGCAGTGGGACCTCTGGGGTTTGTGAGAGTTGTTCAAGGCAGCGGGCAAAAGAGTTAGAAGCCCTGATCCCTCCTTCTCTTCCCAAACTTTTTTATGTGTAAAATTTACACATGCATTGAGTTAAATACTGAATGTACTTAAATAAACTGTTCTAATTTGAACAATCATATTTCCTTACAAAATATTAAAATATGACTATACATGATTGTGCAAATGAAAATAGGCACATTAAATAAAAAACATATTTTTTAAAAAAATCATATACTATGTCAAGTAGGGGGGCATGACATCCACATGAAGATGTAAAGTGGCTCCCAAGGGTAAAAAGTTTGAGTACTACTGATAATACTTTACTGCTTCCCTTCTTTGAAATAGAAATGGCCAGTCCGAACAAATGAGACTTTTTACCAAACAAACAAACTGTGTGGCCTAGCCAATTCTATTAGTGGATCAAAGCAATGCAAGCTGCTGTTTTTGTCTTTCACACTCTTTGGCAGCTTTGACCATTTAGTGCTGTTTTCACTTGAGAATGAGAAGACAGTTATAGCCTCATCAGTTCATCTGTCAGAGTTTTTAGGACAATAGAAACAAGAATCTTAATCTGCTTACTCTCTTAGCAGGGTGCCAAAGAGGGGCTCATTATTCTCCATGAATTCGTCTAATTTCAGCTCCTCCTCCTACCTGACCTTTGTTTAATAAAGAATTTTTCTGTCTAGAAAATAAATATTTCCTAATATCATATAAAATACTTTTATTTTTGGTCTCATAAAATATGATCAGCATTTTCAACTCATGTGTATTCTGCTAGTCCAAAATTTTAGTAGTAATGAAAAATCAGTTCAGTAATGGAGCAGAGGAATGATAGCTCCACATGCTGAAAACCTTCAAGCAGTTTATCACCTTAGTTCCTAAGCTAGGAATATTATGGACAAATATAGAAATCTTCTTTACATATACCTGTGGGAAGGTATAGCATTAGCTAATCTCACTTGAAATGCATCCTTCTGGGGAGAGTAGCTGATTGTGATTATCCAAGCATGGACCATTCAGGGTGTCTACAAGGAGGGAATCTACAGGTGAGTCAAGCTAAGTGATATGCACCCAGCTTTGGTGGTAACTCCTAAATTTGGAGAGTCTGGCTTTGGCACTGTGGACATGCTTGTAGAAAAGTGGGTAGACACCAGAGGCAAGGATCTCTCACAAGGTGCTCTTACACACCACATCATCTGAAATCCACAGCTACTGGGCACTGATTGAAATTTTGAAAGATGTTGAGGAGGTTACAAAGTGTCCACAATGCATTAAGGGATTGCATTGGACTACAGCAGCATTAACAGCAACAGCAACAACAACAACAACAACAGTACCTTTATTTCAGTCAACAGGCCATTAGGCAACACAAAATATATAGGAAACATGTTAAAATACCACCATAAAATGATCGTTCATAGCCAACATACTGTAAATAATAAATATTTGAATGTTAAAATACAACTATAGAAACAAATATTCATAGCAGGCTTACTTAAAATTCTAATATAGTGCTTAGCATATAAAAATGTATATTACATATATATAAAATAATTTACAGACGTGTTAGATGTTACATGGCCACATGGGACAAAAACAGATGGATATTTGTATGGGTACTTAGTGGACATTAGACAGGGCTAATTACTGAGCGTGAGTCATAATCTTATGAGTTTTAGCAACAAAGATAAAGAACTTTGTTACTGTTTCTGTTATATATTTTTCTCAGTCATTTAACAGATACATCAGGTACCAATTGAATGGTCTACCAAGAAACTAAAGCAAGAGGGGTGAGATTAATCTTAGTCTCTCATCTTTATAAAAAATACAGGAAAATAAAACATGGCTTAGAGCAGGGGTAGGCAACCTTTCCCCTTTAAGGGCCGAGGGACTTCAGCTCCCAGAATCCCAGGAGCTATTGGCCAACATGGGACTATTGGCCAACATGGCTGAGGCTTCTGGGAGCTGAAGTCTCTTGGCCCTTAAAGGGGAAAGGTTGCCTACCCCTGGCTTAGAGACTCAAGAGAACCTTCTCCACAAGGGCAGATCCATTCATTGTAAATGGTTCCCTTAAAGTGGCCCTCCAACAAAGCAGAGGGGGTAACATTAAATCATACTTTGGTAACCATAGCTCGATATTTTGGAATGGTCAAATTTTGTAAATAATGTGCCCCCCTCTCAAGATTAAATTGCAAACCTAGATCAATGGGAGAACAAGATGAGCGGACAGAGGATAAGGAATATTGTATATCAGTAACCTTTATACATAATGTCAGAATCTGCTGCACCCTGGGCAGATCATGTGTACTGAGGAAGTCATTTGAAAAGCCCAATCTGTGCAGCTTTTCCATTATATTTTTAGACCAGAGGGTGGAATAACTGTCTTCCATTATAAGATACAAATATCCAGCCTCAGGGCCAGCATAGAAAAGTTTAAGCCAGTACCTTAAGGCCCACATCAAGGCAGTACATTCATAGAATCATAGAATCATAGAATCATAGAATCATAGAGTTGGAAGAGACCACAAGGGCCATCCAGTCCAACCCCCTGCCATGCAGGAACTCCCAATCAAAGCATCAAAGCATTCAACTGAATGGCAACCTGCTTCTAGCTGTAAAACATCTGATGGCACATGGTTGGGCACCCCAAATAATTTCCAAAGGTAAGCTGAAAAGATCCATTCTAATGCTGAGGAAAAACCTAGGATCCAAATTGGGATGCCAAATAGGAGGTGAGGCAAGACTTTATCCTGGAATACTTTAATTGCAGCAGGTAAAATTGACTTCCCTTGGTATTAAAAAAAAAAATGAAGGCTTTAGCATTATTTGTTGCTGACAACAAATAGTGGTGGCCACTGTTAGGCTGCAGACTGGGATGCCCAACCACCAGTCAATTGAAAAATAACTCCTAAATACTTGAAGTGTTTAACTTGTTCTAACTTGTGTCCATTTAAGACCCAATTTGACCGACTTTGGTTCTTAGGGGAAAAAAAACACATCATTATTTTAGTTTTACCATTAAACAGTTTTCTTCACAATAACCCCAAAACACTCTCAACATTGTTTTAGGCCTATTTTAGTGAATGAAAGGAAAACTGCACCATCAGCATACAGCAATAGGGGAATTCTGACTGAGCCAATTTGGGTGGATGGTGGGCTTCTGAGATTATAGTGGTGAAAAGATCCTTGAGATATAGATTAAATAGTGAAGGTGCCAGAATGCAGCCTTGATACACACCCTTATTAACAAGAATGGAAATTGTGAGAATAGTGGTGTTTCTGTACAGATTCATAATCAGCCATAACAACCTTATGTCAATAGAGAAGGCAAAGAATTTGGACCACACTCTCTCTCTTGGAGTTAGATCGAAAGCTGATTTCAGATCAATGAATGTGGCATACAAACTGTTGCTTTGAGAATTAGGATATTTCTCAATGAGGTGGTTCAAGACCAGGCAATGATCATAGGTTGACCTACCCTTTCTGAAGCTAATTTGCTCATCACCAATATTATTCCCATTCTCTGTCCATTCAGAAAGGTGATTATTAAGTAATCAGCCATAAAGTTTACCCACAATCGAAAGTAAACTTATGGGTCAGTAGTTGGAAGGATCATTCCTATCTCCCTTCTTATAAATAGGAATGATAACTGCTTGTGACCAGCTTGTAGGTAATTGGCTGTATGATTAATGAGGGTCAAAAGGGAACCTTTTGTCCCCATCTTCAAGAAGGGGAAAAAAGAGGATCCCAACAACTAGTGTTGAGTTATCCTCTTGCTCCCTAATATGCTGAAGTGTAGTTACCCAGGCCTCCAGCTGCTGGACTGTCTCTTCCAGGAGGGCTACCAACTTGGACTTGGTGCAAATGAAGTTCCCCACATCTCTAGGCAAGAAGACAAACATTCCACAAGTGTTTCAGGTGACTGAAGCAGCTCCTTCAGTGTCCATATTGAGAAACCTTTTTTTCCATATAAAAAACAAGCAACAATATATTGAGAAATCTTAAGTAAGCACTAAAACAGGACTGTGGGCTTTTCCCTGAAAAAGTCCCCTGGTAAAGACTCATGAAAAGGGCCCCTGTTGGCTTGGCCTTTTCTCCTGGCTCTGTCAGTGAGCTCAAACAACTGGGTTTATAACTCTATAGAGAGCTCCTGGATGCTACATTATTCTAGAGGCAAGTCTCTGACTCTCTTCCTCTAAGCAACCCCCCCACCCCTTTAATTTTTTTTTAAAAAACCTTTTTTTAAGGAGAACCTCTAAAACAAAGTTCCCAGGCCCCCTTCTACCTGTGCTGTGCTTTCCCTTGTCTTGTGAAAAATTCATGTGCCTCTAGGAGGAGTTATATAGAACTAGGCAGTGAGCTCTACCTCCTAGTGACTCACAGATGTGACTTACTAAAGCCCCAGACCCTCAGCAACAAACACATCCTCCCAATTGTGTGTTGTTTTTTTTAAAAAAATTAAACATTCACCCACTCAGAATGGCTGTCCAGAAACTGCTTTCCCTCTTCTCCCTTGCAGGGACCTGTCCCTAATGATGGTGCAGCCACGTGCACATGCTGCCATTGGGGACAACATGGGCTGTCCCTAATGGTGGCCACATGCATGTGCTGCCTTTGGGGACAATGTGGGCTTGCCATCTGCAGATGCTGAAATCTGTGGATGGCAAGTCCTTGGATAGTGAGGCCCCACTGTATATTTCCTAGGTAACTTTGCTGGCCCATTTTCTTTTCTTTGAAAGTCTAAACTGTATTTCTAAATACTGAGCTGAAGGTTTGTTACTTCAATGACAGTAGTTTGGGATCTGAAAGAACATTCTGTGTGGGAAGGGGGCAGAATCCCAATTTGGAGAGACAATGCCTTCATCATCATAATAATAATAATAATAATAATAATATTTATTTATATCCCGCTTAATGAAATCAATCCAAGCGGCTTACAATAAAAGAAGATACATACATCAAATTCTCAAAAACATCCCACCTCCCAATAAAACAGTATTAAATAACATATAATTAAAATATCCATTAACAGATTTTAAAACCTACGACCTAAAAGAAAAAATACGATCACTATAGCTAAAATAAATTACAGTGCCCCAAGTCAAATTCAATAATGCTCCTCATCCACCAACGAGTGATGGGGCCACGGAAGGAACGTAGAGTCAGAAGACCCAAGGCCGGGCCAAATTACTCTGGAAAGGCCTGCCGGAAGAGATCCGTCTTGACAGCTTTCTTAAAGCTGTCTAGAGATATCAACTGGCGGATCTCGTCCGGCAGGCCATTCCAGAGTTTAGGGGCAATAACAGAAAAGGCTCTCTGGGAGGTCGCCACGAGCCTGGATTTTTGAGGCTGCAGCAAATTTTTCCCAGAGGAACGGAGAGCACGGGGAGGATTGTATGGAAAGAGGCGATCCCTGAGATAGCCTGGACCCAAGCCATTTAGGGCTTGAAAGGTAATAGCCAACACCTTGTACTGGGCCCGGAAGCTGATAGGCAGCCAGTGGAGGGGCCTCAAAACCGGAGTAATGTGGTCCCTCCTAGAAGAACCAGAAATAAGCCTGGCTGCCATATTATGAACCAGCTGAAGCTTCCGAACCAAGCACAGGGGTAACCCCATGTAGAGCACATTACAGAAGTCGAGGCGGGAGGTTACCAGTGCGTGCACAACAGTTTTGAGATCCCTTACTTCCAGAAAAGGGCGCAGCTGGCGTATCAGCCGAAGCTGATAACAGGCGCTCTTGACTGTCGCATTAACCTGATTTGTCATCAGGAGCGATGAGTCAAGAAGCTCCCCGAGACTGCGAACACAGTCACTGGAGGAGAGTGTGATCCCATACAGGACTGGAGGTTGCAACCCAATTCTTGGTTTCGGGGCCGCTACCGTGAGCACCTCCATCTTGTCTGTATTCAGTTTCAATCTGTTTTTCCTCATCCAGTCTATTACCGCCCGAAGACATTCATTGGAATTCGAGGCCGACGAACGAGACACGGAGAAATAGATTTGGGTGTCATCAGCGTACTGATAACACCCAGCACCATAACTCCGTATAATCTCACCCAGCGGCTTCATATAGATGTTAAATAACATTGGGGACAGAATAGCCCCCTGAGGGACCCCACAAGTGAGCTCCCTCTTGCTACAGCTGCAGTCCCCGAGCAGCACCCTCTGGGACCTACCCGAGAGGACCAGAACCACTGCAGAGCAGTGCCCCCGATACCTAACCCCTTTAGGCGGTCCAAGAGGATGCTGTGGTCTATTGTATCGAAAGCCGCTGAGAGGTCTAAGAGCACCAACAGGGTCACACTACCCCTGTCGATGCTCAGACGCAGATTGTCGGTCAAGGCAACCATGGCAGTCTCAACCCCAAAGCCTGTCCTGAAGCCGGTTTGAAATGGGTCTAGATAATCGGCTTCATCCAAGACCGCTTGGAGCTGAAGAGCAACCGCCCTCTCGATTACCTTGCTCAAAAATGGCAGCAATGACACAGGCCTATAATTTTTCATATCTAGGGGATCTAGGGAAGGTTTTTTCAGAAGTGGCCTAACAGCCGCTTCCTTTAGGCAGGATGGAACATATCCTTCCCTGAAGGATGCATTGATGATATTTTGCTCTCACCCCATAGCTACATTCTTGAATCATGTACATAGAGGTGTTCAGCTGCAGAAGGACCAGAGTACATTTTCTGTTCCTCTAACAGGACAGAAACTGAGGAGGAGGAGGAGGAGGAGTGTCTGGTTTTGAAAAAACAGTGTTGTGTTGTTGTTTTTAAGTTTAACATTGCATGAGTATTGAATAGGGCATCCTACATCCTATTTAAATTATGAATTGCTGCTCCATGAAAAGTAATCTCCTTTTTGTTTTGACCAGAAAAACAGCAGTCCAGGAAGTGTGTGAATGGCCTTGAATAACCAAATGTGGGTCTAGGCCATGGTTGGTCCAGCCCTGATATATGTACAGGTTGCTATGTAAACAATAATAGTATTGGCATTTGAAGGGTGTAGATGACACCTTGCAGCTGAGTGGAGTTAACACATTGGCTACCATTTCCTAACCCATTTTATAGATAGGCATATGCAGTCCCACCTTCCCTTCTGAGAAGCTGCATTAGTGACTTAGCATCTTCAGGACCTGAATGAATTGTATACTCAGTTTTTGATGTCTGAGAAAATGTAAGATGAAGATTTTCAGGTCAGAAAGTATGACTCTCAAGCAAGTTGTGAACTCCAATATTTGTCTTTTAAAGAACTTAATCACTAAGCATACATTACGTCCCTCAACAGAGATCTTGATACAAGTTTGTGATATTATTGTGTCCAGCAAATAATGTTTGGACATCTTATGAATTGAGCATTAATTTATCAATTTTGTGGATAAGGCCATACATATATTTGAGTTATGATTTATCACATAAGCCAAGACCTGAGAATGTTTGGGTATATTCTATAAAATCAACAGCAACTTCAAGGGCATATGTGGTGTCTTCATTTCTGGAGGATATTTGGAAAGTGTCAGGGTGGAAAGAGCCAGACACATTTATTAGGTACTACAAAATAAAAAAAAAATACCAATTGGCGGAGGAGATCTTTGGTTGCAAAAAATGTAAGCTATAGTTCATTAGAAAGACAACCACATACTCCTAAATGTATAAGGTTATTGGCATATCCCATGAGTTAGTGACTTGCTCCCCTGCAACACTGAGAGAATGACGTGATAGTATTCACTGTGAACAGACATTCTTGGAGTTTTGAAAGTGTAATACACCCATATCCTAGAAGTGTGGCTC
The DNA here is from genome assembly GCA_026167975.1 of Phrynosoma blainvillii. Taxonomy (NCBI): domain Eukaryota; kingdom Metazoa; phylum Chordata; class Lepidosauria; order Squamata; family Phrynosomatidae; genus Phrynosoma; species Phrynosoma blainvillii. Next base: position 105,234,138 of record JANUYF010000001.1, read on the forward strand.
TAAATTTGGCACTATACATTGGGTGGATGAGATGGATGTTCTTATTTATGTATTTGTTATTATTTTATCTTTGGGGCCTACAATTTATCTAAGCTGTTATAAGGAGCTGTTGCAGCAGGACTATGTAATTAAACTGAAGGGAGATGGACAAATCAGTGGTGGTAATGGAAAAGAACCTGGTGCTGGTGCAAGAGTATAACATTTGAAGTTCTCTGCTTGGAATGTAAAACATGGGTCTGATGCAAATATGTAGTCGCAGTGGGTCAGAATTCATTCACTAGGCTGCTTTATTGACATCTGTTGAAAACTCCTTTTCATCATAGTCCTTTATTCTGTTAGGGAGCTTGGTTTCTTTTTCACAGCTTAGAGAGCTGGGTATGTTTAGCCTGTGGAAGAGAAGGTTAAGAGGTGACATGATAACTATGTTTAAATATTTGAAGGGATGTCATATTGAAGATGGAGCAAGCTTGTTTTCTGCTGCTCTAGAAATCAGGACACAGAACAATGGATTGAAACTACAGGAAAAGAGATTCCTATTTAATATTAGGAATAACTTCCTATAGTAATAGCTGTGCAATAGAGGAACACACTACCTCAGAGTATGGTAGTATCTCCTTCTTTGCAAGTTTTTAAACATAGGCTGGATGGCCACCTGTTAGGAATGCTTTGATTGTGACTTCCTGAATAGCAGGAGGTTGGATTGGATGGTCCTTCTGGTCTCTTCCAACTCTGATTCTACTATTCTCTTTACTTGGTGTCTATGTACTACAAGATCTAATCTGAAACTTGGAACAGTGATTTGTTTTTGACCTATAATTTCCAGAACCCTCCAACCACCATGGTCACTGGCCTTTTGAGAACTTGCAGTCTAACTTCTTCCAAGCTCTGATTTGAACAAAAAGGCTTTTACTTTGTAAAATACCATCTCATTTAATTTGTCTTCCTTGATTGTTTCTTGAAAATTGTTAATATGGTTGACCTCCCCAATTCATGTTTCGGTATAATTATGTTTTTTGTAAAGAAGAGTTGAATTTACATGCAGTTCTCAGCCATCAGTAGTACTGAGAATTAGATAAGTAATGTCATTATGGAAATAAAATAAAATTTGCACCCAATATCAGTCATACATAGACTGAGTCCCTCAGTACATAAGGGTGCCAGGTCAGATGCATTCTGAGTCCTGAGAGTTTGATTCAAACCCTAAGACCTAGGAACAATGTCATAGGGTCTGTTGTGGTGTTACAAGGCTGATATTACAAGGGCCAAGCAGTGATGTCATTAAGCATGACCGTAGGCAGGAACCCCAGTGGTACAGTGTATGCCACTCAAATCAAAAAGCTCAAGTATAACAAACAAGATGACTACATTTATGCACACAGATTTATTTTTCAATGCATTGCACTCACCTTTGAGGACTAAATAAGAGGGTTCAAGTCCTGAGATCTGGGAATACTATTCCTACAACTTCTGAAGATGTAACTGGTAGGGGGTGTCACTAGCATGCATATCCTCAACAGGGATAAATCTGTGCAATCCACTCCTCCCCCATGTTCTTTGGGTTTATATTTGATTAATATTTTCTTTGCAGCTTCACCTTTTCAGAAACTGTATGAAGTACCCTAAGCTCCTGGCCCTGGTATTCCTAATGTTACGTTATCAATACTGTTATCAAAATAGCAGGTGAAAATGTCTCAAATGTCCAAACTATTCAGAATATGCTAATTATTATATGATTGATGTTATCATTCTATGTACATATTATAAAGGAATAAGCACTACTGATCTCAGCGGGACTTTGTAGCCAAACTCCATGTTTTATATGTTCTTAGTTGGTGATATTCTCTTCCACTTTCTGCAATAACCAACACTTTCCCTGAATTGATAGGTATGTTGTAATAACTTCCTTGAATGGCCATACTGTGTCTGATAGAGAGTGAAAAGAATGGGAAGAGCATCTGGTTACGTCCTGTGTGACATGACCCACAAGATCCCAAATAGATCCTAGCAGAATATGTTTTTGGTCTGTGTCTGGCTATGAGGCATGGCCAGAGACTTCTCTGATGCCTTGTTTGCTCTCCATCAGCCAGAGAATGGCCATTGCAGGAATAATAATAATAATAATAATAATACCCCACCCCTTTGAGATCAATCGGGGCGGCTTACAGTAAAAATGCAGTACAACAGTAAAAACAAATTACCTCCCACCCATCTCTTAAAAAGTTATGAAATCTATTACAAGTTAAAAATGGACAGTGTTAAAACAGCAATCACAGGTGTACAATAAAGCGACCGAGGGCTGCGGCAATATAGTAAATGGTTTTTGGGGAGACAGGGCTCCCCTAAGGAAAGGAGGGGACTGAGACCGGGATATTCTATAGGAAAACTATGGGGGGTTGCAGACTGCCAGAAACAGTGCAAATTGAGTCCACTTTTAGGGTTAGGGTTAGTGCTAGGGAATCATGGGAATTGTTTTTTTTCTGAGACATTGAACCTTCTTTGTCAGAGAGCTCTGGTGCCACAATAAAATACTGTTCCCATGATTCCCTAACCCTAACGCTAAAAGTGGACTCAATTTGCACTATTTCTGGCTTTCTGCAACCCCACCCCCACATGAGTTCTGAGGTGGTGGCTGGGGAACTTCCACATGAGCAACTTTTATGCTATTTTTGGCAAAGTAGGATCTTAGCCATTTTTCCCTTTACCAATGGATCAATTTTTCAAAGGATTTCCAGAACAATGTCTTTTCTTCTAACTATACAATCCTGCTTCTTTCCATCTATTTGGTCTCATAGATCATGTGTCCCATCACCTAACAGGGATCCAAAAATATGCAGAAGTTTTGGTTTTACTTTCTTTGTTTTATTTATCTCTTGGCTTTCTGCAATTTTTACAGCCCCCCAAATCTGTAAGAAGAATAGATTTCAGAAGTTACACTGTAAATCACTTAATCCAATCTAATTATTATTTTGATTGATCCTTCAATGTACATACTCTTTAGAATCATTAAACACAGGTTTATACCCTTTCAAAACACTCCCATTCTGAACAAGGCAGCTTTCTTTTTCTTTTGAAAAACTTTCCTAGAAAGGTGACACTGGAATGGTTACATTCAAAGAGGTGAGCATGATTACCATCTCATACAGTCTGTACATATTTAGCAGTTTTACAGTGCCCGTGACATTTTCAAGGAACTTGAGCACCAAGTACATGAATACTTGTGGCATCTCCACTGTGAATGTTTAATCAAATGGTAAAATAACAACAACAACAACAACAACAACAACAACAACAACAACAACAACAACAACATAAATATTCTGTCTGGTTAAGCTGAGACACTTCTGAAATACAGATTCAAGTGAAGCTTCATGATTGACTCTAACCCAGTCAGGAGACTGCAGGAAAGAGAAACTCATTTCTTTCTTCTTCTTTTTTTTAAGGTTAATGTTAGGAAGTAGCAAGTGGGAATGAAAGGTGATGCCAAGCATCTTGGCAGCCAGCCAGCCAGTTTAGTTCATCTGCTTAGGTGAGGCCAAATTCATTGAAAGGTTACACACAACACAGCTCTACTAATACAATGTATGGTTATCTTTCCATGAAGACATGTATGCCTGAAATAAAGAGTATGGCTGCAGTACTTGAGTCATGAAGTAATTCTATAAACCTCAGCAAGAAAGAGAAATCTGTGAATATTCTTTTGAGAATTATGCTACCAGGACTGCTTCTGCATGTTGATTGTTTATTTGAAAACATGGGGATAGAAAATATTAAGATCATCATCCTTACTCCTGGCCTGACAGATTTTTCCCTTATAGTTCCTAATAGCAGTGACATAGCAGAGGACAGAGGTGAAGAATTGTGATGTGATAGATAAGCATCAGGGAGGGTGCTAGTGTACAATGAATTTCAGTGGGGCCAGATAGATCCTGCAAAGGTAGAACAAAAAAATTGGTGGTAGTGATGTGATGATTATTCTCCATGCTTTGCTAAACATATGAATTGTGGATTTCTTGGCCCCTTTAATTGCTTTCTGTACGAGCTGAAAAATTTACAACCTAATCATCTAGGTGTGAGAATTTACCAATGGTTCACTTGCAAATGAAGTAAAGGGACTTACACACAGCTTTGAAAAATAAGGAGGTTGGACTGGATGACCCCAGGGTCCCTTTGTATTGCTCTATAGGGGGGATGCAGACCAGGGCGCCGGGGACGCCCTGGTCCGGAGCGCCGCGGGACCTCGGCAGCCAGACCGCGGCACTTCTGCGGCGTCCCTGGAAGGACCGTAAAATCAGCGCTCCTTCCACAAGACAGGGAAAGTGCGCCCTAAAAGCATAGGGCGCACTTTCCCTGCCTTTTCCGCCGCAGCGCATCCGGTCGCTGTGGCAGGAGGTTGCCCCGGAAGCGCCAGCTGTGCGGAGGGCCGGCAGCTCCCAGGGCAACGTCAGGAAGAGGAAGGAGCGCCGCTCGTGCAGTGGCTCCTCCTCTTCCGGGCCTCCAAGACGGCTCAATAAGCCGTCTGCCGAGGCCCATAGACAGGCATGCAAACATTTACTTTAGCAAACTAATAATAATAAAAAATAAAATTTATTTATATCCCACCCCTCTGTCAAACTGAGCTGAGCTTTATTTTCTTTGGTTTAATTGTTATTAATGGAAGATCACTCCAGACCAGAGTCTTTTAGCAGCTGAAGAAAGTTGTTAAAGTACTTCTAACTAGACCCCTGCTAAACTCCCTCCCTCAATGCTCTTCTCATTTGTTTTACAAAGCAAAGGTATGAAATGAGCAAACCATCATCAACCAATCTTTAGTTACATCCTGAAAAGAGTAGCATCCCCAGAGACTATCCAGGAAAATACTCTCTTCTCCATTTCAAGATGTTGGACTGTAGCTCGAAGCATTCCTGGCCTATGAACAGAGAATCCTAGGACGTTATCACACGTGGGCCAGTTTCATTGTTAAAGAGAAAATAAAGTGGAAATAAACCATCCCGAAATTAAAGCAAAAATAGAGGTTAATTGCGCAAAAGGATTTCACACGTAATTACAGTAAAAGCGTAATTACAGTAAAAGCGGAAAAAAGGTGTTTTTAACTTTCATACACAAGTGAGAAAAACCCGTAAATATACTATAAATGGTTTGCTTGCACATGCACAGGTAGAGGAATGCTTGCCATGTTTGAGGGATCTTGCTTGCGTCACTTCCTTTGAGACTCTGGAGTTTATCGCACTAGTCCCTGGAAGGTTCCCATCAAGTCCCTGGAACGAACGATATGGGAAGGGGTCTTACGTTCTGAGTTCTAAGCGGTTTGTTAGCCCCTCCGTTCCCAAACCAGGGCTGGTGTTTGAGTTCAAGAGGTCCTAAAAGAAGACTCTCAAGACCAGGGCCATGAAACCCACTGGGTGGCCTTGGGCAAGTCACACTCTCTCAGCCTCAGTGGAAGGCAAGGGCAAACCCCCTCTGAGTACATCTTGTCAAGAAAGCCCCATGATAGGGTTGCCTTAGGGTCTGCAGAAATCAGGAACGACTTGAAAGCACACAACAACAACAACAACAACAACAATCCCAGGATCAGGGTGGCCAGATGTCCTCACCGCCAAGGAGAACAAGCCACCACAAAATGGAGGAACTTCAAGAAAAATGGAGGGCAATAATAATAATAATAATAATAACAACAATATATTACTGATAATATCCTGGGAAAGAAAGGGAGGAGGAGATGGTCTCCTCCCGGTCTGGGGATGATGGTGGAAGGAGCCCAGGGTTGCGTCCTTCTGCGCCTCTCGCCTACTCCGGAGTGGCTCTGCTGTGCCAACTCCGCTTTGAACGGAGGAAGAGGTGCTTCCCACTGGCAGATGGAGGGGAAGCCCGACTGGAGGGAGGGAGGGAGGGAGGGAGGGGGAGGCATCGGGTGAATGGGAAAGCTGGGGAGTGAATGGGGGGGGAGAGACACCAGAGGGGGGGCTGGAAAGAAAAGTAAAAACCGCCTGGGTTTTCCTTAGGACTCTTCTTCTTCTTCCTCCTCATGTCCTCTTCGTCCTCCTCTTCTTCTTCCTCCTCCTTTTCCTCCTCCTCCTCCTCCTTTTCGTCTCATCCTCCTCTGCCTCCTTCACTTCTTCTTCTTCTTCCTCCTCTACTTCTTCCTCCTTTTCCTCCTCCTCCTCCTCCTCTTTTTCTCCTTCTTCCTCTCCTCTTCCTCCTCCTCCTCTTCTTCATCTTCTTCTGGGGTTGCAAAAGACTAGAGGACATGACTGGGTAAAACCTGTTCCCACCCAAGGCTGCATCCACACTCCAGATATACTCCAGTTTGGCAGCGCTTAACTGCCATGCAATTCGGGCGGGGCAAGTCACACTCTCTCAGCCTCAGAGAACGGCAAGGGCAACCCCCTTCTGAAGAACCTTGCCAAGAAAACCAGGGGATAACTATGTTTTAGGGTCACCAGAAGTCCAAAACGACTTGAAGTCTGCCCAACAACAACAACAACAATGATCTGAAGCAATCAATTTTTTGTAATTTTTAAAGAAGTTCCTTCTGCAACTCTCTACCCCTCCTTTCCCTCCAATCCTTTTTTGATGCAAGGTCTTCTCACAGCCAGTTCATCTTTTGTTCTTTGTTAACTCTCCATTGTGGTTTCCAACCCTTACAAGACCAAGCCCATTGTTTTTATAGGGAAACCAGTCCCATTGACTTCAATGGGGATTCCTCCATTCTCTAGCCAAGCATTTAAGACAGGATGCAATGGGAGAAGGAGGGATTTTTAATAGGATTGGGTGCTAATGTTAGTTAAAATCAGTGTGTGCGTGAAGATTTTTTTTGAAGATATGCTCAATAAATGTACTCATACATTACAGCACTGGAAATAAATGAATATAAGAAAGAAAGAGAGAAAGAAAGAAAGAAAGTTTTTCTGTCCTTAAAAGAAGTTTTACTGTTTCTTCAGTCCATTGGCACTGTGTTATCATCATTACAGTAATCATGTTATTACTGTGCTCAAGTGTTATTGGCATTACAGTAATCCTGTTCTTGCTTTGCTCTTTCTAGTTGTGTTGTCTATGATGCATATGTATATATATATATATATATATATGAATATGATATATGTGCATATATATGTATCTATATATATATACATACCATAAGTAAATACCTATACACACACACATGACATATGCTGTCGGATGGCGTACATGTATGTCTTCATACACACACACACACACACACACACACTTGCTTATATGATGGCATATATATATATATATATATATATATGTAGTGTGCATATATTGCATGTAATTGTGAGCGCGTTCATGTATATATATATATATATATATATATATGCCATCATATAAGCAAGTGTGTGTGTGTGTGCGTGTGTATGAAGACATACATGTACGCCATCCGACAGCATACACACACACATATATATATATACACACACATGAACGCGCTCACAATTACATGCAATATATGCACACTACATATATATATATATATATATATATATATATATATATATCACTATGTGCACTCACATGTCCTGTATGATGGCATATATGTATGTCTACTTATACATACATACACACAAACACACATGTATTATATGATGGCATGCATGGGTTCCTGAATGGCAGAGGGTTGGACTGGATGGCCCTTGTGGTCTCTTCCAACTCTATGAGTCTATTCTATGGTATATATATATATATATATATATATATATATATACATATAAACTTATATACATATACACGCATACATGATGGCATGTATGTACCCATGCATGCACACATCTATTATGTGATGGCATATATATATATATATATATATAGAGAGAGAGAGAGAGAGAGAGAGAGAGAGTCCCACTTCCAAAGATGTCAAAAAATGAAAGGTAAATCCCAGAACGCCTTGGCTAGGAGGCGGCTTTTGCAATAATAAAAAAGAGGGGGAGAAAAGGGGGAGAAAAAGTGGAAGAAATAAAATTCCAAATCTCTCCTCCTCCAGAGGGGAGATCCAGCCCTCCCCAGCCTTGCCAGGGCTGCCTCTTTCCTTGCCAGATCCATGGGATTTGCCTTTCTTTGTGTGGAAAGGAAAGCAAAAGAAAAAGTGAAGGGAAGAGAAACCAGTCCCATTGACTTCCCAGCCAGGGATGGCTGCGCAAAAAAGGGAGCCCAAGTGCGCCTGGGTCCTGCCTTGCCTTGCCTTGCCTTGCCTTGCCTCTCTTGGGCACTCTTGAAAAGGGAGACCACCCCCTTTTCTTTCTCTTTCTCCCCCCCCCCACCAAAACCATGAAAGGGAAAGGAGAAGAAGGAGGCAAGGGGGGGGGCAGGAAAGGAGGAGAGGAGAAAGTTGAAAGCTCATGTCTGGCCGGCATGCTTGCACCGGAGTGAGTGACAATGAGTTTGGTTGTTAAAGATACCTGAGGCAAAGGTGTAGTTCTTCCCCTACCGCAAAGGAACAATAAAAATAAGTAAACAGGAAGTGAAGCAACCCCACAGACCCATGAGAAACCCCATAGACCCATGGGAAAACCGGGAAAACACTACAAAGGAGATTTGCTTTTGAGAATTTAATTTTCACATTACAGTAAATGCGAAATTACTGTAATTTCGCAAATGCATTTCCTCTAAACTCCCGAAATTAAAAAGATCTCGGATAATACCACTTTCTGTCCACTTTCTGACCAGTTTCTGTGTGACGTTATGTGAAATCGTGAGGCTCAAATTTGCTTTTTGTTTGGGATTTGTGTGGATTAATCAACAGATTTCCCCCATGTGATAACGTCCCTAAAGTTGGCAGGTCACACCCTCTCAACCTCAGGCAAGGCAATGTCAAAACTCCCCTGAAGTTCTGAAACCTTGCATTCAGAGACTATAATTCTATGCATTAATCTTGTGCATGCAAGTGGCATAGGAGTCAATTAGTTAGCACAAGATTACATTCAATATTTTTTAATTGGAAAAGGGCTTTTTAAACAAAAAGTGTCACAATTAAAATGTCAAAAGGAAGTTTGGCAGAAGTTCAAATAATTTTCCTCAGCTTGAAACAACTGTTCTGAAGTCACACAAAACCATCAAAACAAGAACAATTTTGGTTGTGATCCCAAGAAGGATTTATTTATTTATTTTATATCCCTTTGTTATTTTTATTGTGTGCCTTCAAGTAATTTCTGAGACTTACAATAAGGAAAACCTATCATGGGGTTTTCTTGGCAAATTCCTTCAGAGGGGTTTTGCCATTGCTATCCTCTGAGGCTGAGAGCATGTGATGTGCCCAGAGCCACCCAATGGGTTTACACAGCCAAGCCAGAATTTGAACCCTAGTCTCCAGAGCCATAGTCCAGTGCTAGTTGAGAACAGGAGTGATCTTCCATTGATAACCATTGAATGGGAGGCTAGGGTTCGAATCCCAGCTCAGCCATGTAAACCTATTGGGTAACCATGAGCAAAAGTCCCATTCTCTCAGCCTCAGAGGAAGGAAATGGCAAGCCCCCCTCTCTCTGAACAAGCCTTGCCAAGAAGACCTCAAGATAAAGTATTTTAGATTGTATGCCATGGGCAGGTTATATATATTGGTGATTTTCTTTTTCTTTTTTGCTTGAAAAATGATTTGCCGAGTTATATGTATTTAATGTCACAGAGAATGTATACTAAAATGTAAAACAGCCAAGTTGTCTCCTTCAACAATTTACAGATGCATTCTATCCTTTTGGACATTTCCAATTTGGAATTACCAATTATATGTAACCACGGTGTAGTTTAGTTTTCTCCTATTCATCAGAGACAATAAATGATATAACTGGTATTATAAACAAACCCAATGGTCTTAACTAGGATGGTGTTATTAGATCACAAATTAAAAGAAGATTCCACAAAAGCTATGTCCAGCAATTATTCCATGAACTATATACCTTCAACACCCATCCATTCTTTGCTAGGTTAACTGAAAGCCTGTGCAAGCCACCTGCTACAGCAAGTTCTACTAATTAAGAATTTGTAATCCATTTTTGACAGTAAAAGAGAATTTTGTAATCCTGCAAATACTGGACTGCAACTCCCAACAGACTAGCTAACGGGGAAGGAAGATGTAATTTAGCAGCCTAGTCCAAATCCACAATATATATATCGGAGAGGCAAGGGGACTGGGTTTAATCATCAACTGAACCCAGACCCAACCTCTTCAGCTGAGCTGGATATTAGAGGATTGCTGGAGGGCTAGGCAGGCAAGTAAAGGAAGGAAGAAGGTGACCAGCCATCTCTGCCCTCCCCCAACCACAGAGAAAGAAGTGAAGGAACTAAAGGAGGGAGGAGGTGGGGATGGACTAAAGGAGGGAGGGCACAAGGGAAGGGAAGGAGAGAAATTCAGGGAAGAATAAGGATATGGGTAGGAAAACAAATAAACAATGATGGGAGGAATAATATAGGGAGACAAACAGCTACTGTGCAGCAGAAGTAGTGGTAGGTGTCACTGACAGGAGCAAATTATGACACCATAGCTAACATTGGTTGGCACTGTGCACAGGGAAGTGTAGGTGGCCTTCCTCGTGTAACCCCATCACCTAGTAAACCCTATGGTGAGACACCCCAAGTGAGACACAGACAGGATCAAAGCATTTTTTGTGGGTTTTTCAGGCTGTGTGGCCATGTTCTAGAAGAGTTTCTTTCTGACGTTTCACCAGCATCTGTGGCTGGAATCTTCAGAGAAAACTGGAATAGAGGAGAGTGGGTCTATATATACTGTGAGGCCCTGGGTAGAGACGAGTGGTTCCCAGGTGAACTGTGTGTTGTTCTGTGTTGAATAGGTATTGTTCTGTTGTTAATGGCATGGCTCCAGGGTGGGAGGAAATGCACTCAAGGTTATTGTCTGCTAATCCCATGTAAACTGTGTATTGTTCTGTGTTGAATAGGTATTGTTCTGTTGTTAATGGCATGGCTTCCAGGTGAGGATATGCAATCAAGGAGATTGTCTGCTATTGTCTGCTGGGAAAGCCCCTGACCCTGGTTGGTTTCCCATTTGCATTTGCTGAGTGCTGATTTTCTTATTTTGTAGGACTGGTAGCCATATCTTGTTTACTTTAAGGGTTTCTTCTTTCCTGTTGAAGTTATCCAAGTGTTTGTGGATTTCGATGGCTTCCCTGTGCATTCTGACCTGATAGTTGTTGGCATGGTCCAGAATTTCAGTGTTTTCAAACAGCATTTTATGCCCAGGATGGTTTATAATGTGTTCTGCAACTGCTGATTTTTCTGGCTGGCCCAGTCTGCAGTGTCTCTCATGTTCCTTGACTCATGTTTGTACACTGCAAATTAACACCCTCTTGCACCCCTGGGGTTTTATTGTAATGATGCTGTAAAGCAAATGAATGAGCTTCAAAACTAGTTTCCTATCCCCGATTGGAATGGCTGATTGCTGGTCATTGTGAGAGATGAGACATGGTAATTATCTCACACTTTCATGCAGGGAGAAAAGTAATTTTATTGCCCACCATTCTTCAGCAACAAGAAGAATTATTTTGTCATTTAACAACACTATTTGGGGGTGATATAGGAGGAGGAGGTGAGAGAATCAGAGTGAACAAATTTACTCATAATAAACAAGCATAAAGATCTTTGCTTCCTGGTTATTCACATTAATGTATTGGTTTGTGGTAGTGAGGCAGAAAAGTTTTAATAATCAATATATTTTAGCCAATTGTATTAGAAATGTAGAAATAGATATCCATTTGACCACATACAGAGAGGATTCGGGGAGGATTCTGGGAGACTTTAAAAGTTGAGGCCTCTCTGAGAAGGAAAGGAATGCCAGAGGGTTGTTTAGCTTGACCTTCTGAGGAACCTAATGCATTAAAGACCTTCATTAGGAGCCAGAGTGGGCCAGGGAGCCATAACTAACCAGGGTCAGGGGCTTTCCCAGCAGACAATAGCAGACAATATCCTTGATTGCATATCCTCTCACCCTGAAGCCATGCCATTAACAACAGAACAATACCTATTCACACAGAACAATACACAGTTTACATGGGAATAGCAGACAATATCCTTGATTGCATATCCTCCCACCCTGAAGCCATGCCATTAACAACAGAACAATACCTATTCAACACCAAACAATACACAGTTTACATGGGAATCACTCCTCCCTACCCAGGGTCTCACAGTATATATAGACCCACTCTCTTCCATTCCAGTATTCTCTGAAGATGCCAGCCACAGATGCTGGCAAAATGTCAGAAAGAAACTCTTCTAGAACATTGTCCCACAGCCCAAAAAACCCACAAAAAACTATGGATGCTGGCCATGAAAGAACCTACGACTTCACACTAAAAAAATGTTTTTTTTCCTGTATGAGGCTTGCCCCAAGAGTTGGCTGATCTTTTGTCAGCTGATCTGTGTCTTCCAATGGGAAGATGATATAGTTTGAAAGAAAAGTCAATACTGCTGGTGTTGTTTGCCTCAGCCAAAATGTACTACAATTCCCATCAGTCCGTGGGAAAAGAGTTTTGTTACAGTATGTAGATTATTTGTTTCTGACAGTAGAGTCATCTGATGAATGTTGAAAAGCAACTAGAAAATAACTGCAAGTGTTAGATGGAGAGCAGGATATAAAGTGTTCAGAAAAAGGCTCAGATATGCTAACAGAAAGTGAAATAGCTGATTGCACTCCTTCATGCCTTAGAGTTGCTAGGTAAACTGATGTAAACATCTACACAGATTCTAGATGTGCTTTTACTATTCTGCATGCCCATGGAGCCTAGTACAGAAGAAAAATTCATAAACTCAGCAGGAAGCCCAATTAAGAATGGACCTGAGATCCTGGGATTGTTAAAAAGAAGTTTGGATCTCAAGACAAGTTACAATAATGCATTGTAAAGGACATTTAAAAAAATCAGAGCCTGTAGGTGTGAGCAACAAGAAGGCAGAGCAAGACAGACAGCTTTGAATGAAGATAAAGCATATTGGCTAAGATATGTAAAGAAACTAAGCAAAAATGGATATAAGCCCTTCCATTGGCTTTGTTCAGATTTAGATGTATTCCAAACAATAATAATAGACTGACCTATTTGAGTTAATACATGGTAAACCCCTCAGATCGTGATTGGATTAGGGGGTATATAGGACAATTGGGCAATTCCATGCTGGTCCAAGAAGTACAAAAATTGGGAGAAACCCTACAAAACTGAACCAATATGTTTAAAGCAAAAGACCATCCTTGGTTCAGACCCAACTACATCTATTTAAGCCAAGAGATGAAGTTTGGCTAAAAGAATACAAAAGAAAACAAAATTAATTCTTTAAGTCCAAAGTGGGGAGGACCTCTAACAATAATGCTTCCCACCTCCACAGCTGTAAAAGTTTCTAGCATTAAACTGTGGAAACATTGGACAGTGATAGGAAACCCTGATAAGCCATTTAAAAAGTAACCCTAAAGAGACAAAAAGAGACTTCTAGTTCAGACCCTATAAAAGGGGCAGATCCAAAGACAACAACAGAATCGACAAAAGCCCTGCTGTCACCCCACCAGGAAAATGGGCAACTCAACACACGGCTTAAGAATCCATCTAGAAGAAAAAACAATTAAGACTAGACCCTACTGTGAGCACAAACCGGAAGCTGCTCATCCAGCATATGATCAGATCTGCACCTCCAGTGGATGAGAAGTGGGAGACTAGGTTTTACCACAGCTGACCAGGAAAAAGGCTGCCCAGCATATGGCCAGATCCTGAAGATAAAGAAAGATAGGAAAGCACATGGTCCCACCAAGTTAAAGCAACTCAAAATTAGAAGCTAGATATTAGAGATGTTTATTAGGATGCTATTTAGTATATATATAGTGGTAATTCCCTTGATGATGGTAGTTAGTGTTGACTATGGTAAGCCAGAATAGAGTACAAATGAGTTTCATTAGTTAATTAACAACATATCAGACATAGCAAACATGGGGCCTTTGCAGACTGCTATAAATAGTGCAAATTGAGGGCCTCGGCAGACGGCTTATTAAGGTGTCCTGGAGGCAGGGAAGAGGAGGGGCAGCCACACGCTCGGCGCCCCTTCCTCCTGCCGAGGTTGCCCTCAGAGCCGCCGGCCCTCCGCATGGCCGGTGCTCCAGGGGCAACCTCCCGCCGCAGCATCTGCACACGCTGTGGCGGATAAGTCAGTGAAAGTGCGCCTCATGCTTTTGGGGCGCACTTTCACTGACTTGCGAAAGGAGCGCTATTTTAGTGCTCCTTTCAGGGACGGGGAAGGAGCACCGCAGGATCGAGTCTGCTTCCCCCCCAGTCCACTTTAACTGCCCTGGTTCAGTGCTAGGGAATCATGGGAATTGTATTTTTTTTTTCTGAGACATTGAGCCTTCTCTCTCAGAGAGCTCTGGTGCCACAATAAACTACAGTTCCCATGATTCCCTAGCACTGAGGGCCTTTGCAGACTGCCAGAAATAGTACAAATTGAGTCCACTTTAAATTGAGGCACTGCCCTGGCTCAGTGCTAGGGAATCATGGGAACTGTAATTTATTGTGGCACCAGAGCTCTCTGATAGAGAAGGCTCAATGTCTCAGAAAAAAAATACAATTCTCATGATTCCCTAGCACTGAGCCAGGTCAGTGCCTCAATTTAAAGTGGACTCAATTTGCACTATTTCTGGCAGTTTGCAAAGGCCCTGAGTCCGGGCAGTTAAAGTGGACTCAATTAGCACTATTTCTGGCAGTCTGCAAAGGCCCATGATCAATTGTTGGGCCTGTACACACATGCCTCCCAAATAAGCAAAAGGATGGAGTAAAGCCCATGCATTGACTAAACAGAAGAAACAAAACAGACTATAAAAGATAACACTGTGTGTTAGAAACTGGTATGAAGCAACAGACCAAGCCACTGCTTCCCAAGGGCATCCCAAAACGCATGTAAATGTGGGAGACTATAACAACTGCACCCACATAGTGCTACTGAGACCTGGATGTTCATATATTTCAGACCAAATAGAGACAATCTTGACTTGTGAACGCCTTGACCCACTAGTGGGCTGGACGGTTTTATATGGAAATGCTAAAAATACTGCTCCTCTTAACAGAATTCAAGAGCAGGAGCGATCACAGCAAGAATTGTTTATATATGGTCTCTCAAAAGGGTTTTACTGGATATGTGGAAGATAGGCAGGGAAGATTTTGCCCCTGGGGTAGAATGGTACCTGCACAATTGGTGGCTTAGCCTCAGCAGGTATTTCCTATCATTCACTAGATCAGTCAAAAGTAACATGGGAGAAGCAGTTTGCTTGGCAAAAGCTGTTTGTGGAACACCTGGTGAAAAGGGCTTATGATCCTAAGCTTGGATATGATCCTGATAATGAATACTTAACACTTAGTGAAACTTTTTTTGCTCTTGGGATTCCCAGCATTGGAGTCTGATGGAATATTGAACAAATAAGAATTTTGACTATCTATGGTTGCTTATCTTTTGTTGTTATGATACTGCCTGAAGGTAAAGCTATAATTACAAATAATTATGCTTTAAAGGGGGGAATGAGGCAGAAGAGTTTTAATAATCAATATATTTTAGCCAATTGTGTTAGAAATGTAGAAATAGATGTCCATTTGGCCACATACAGAGAGGATTCGGGGAGGATTCTGGGTTGTTTAGATACAGCTTGACCTTCTGAGGAACCTAATGCATTAAAGACCTTCATTAGGAGCCAGAGTGAGCCAGAGAGCCATAATAATTCATTGGCAGCTACTCTGTCTGTGTAAAGTGGCCTTGATAAGGATGATACAAGATGACACTGGAATGTGGCCAGCTGTGTTTAAGTAGATTATAATGTATTCTGAACTCTGTATTCTCATTGCTTGAAGATCTATATGTTTAGAGTTTGAAGTGTCCAATAGGGTGTGAGATTTGGATTTCTTTGTTTGATGGTGTATAAAACAAAGCCATTTTGATCTGTTTCTTTGCCCAAAATTCTGGAATGCAAATTCCTTTGGGACTGCCGGCATAATAAACCTGTGTTTGCCATTCATTGAGGCCTCTGCTTTTGGCTCTGTTCTGCAAGAAAACCAAGAAGCTGTGAGTGAATAACTCATAGCCTGTTATTTCCTGCAACAGTATAAAAATAGAAACAGACATTTTAAGGAGTTTAAATATTATTTTGCCTTACTTTCCATAGAAATATAGTGATTATTCATAGCTTTCTTGATAACTTTCTATTTCTTGAATAGAAATGGTTAATTCTAATCCTGAAAACTTAATTTCAAAAAATGTTTGCATGTATTATAATCATACTGGGGGTAAAAACAAAAGTGATAATTAAGAATCTGAAGGACAAAAGGGTAATGCACTGTACTCATCCCCAGTAGGGAAGTTCATTAGCAGTGGAATCATGTCATTTGCTCATCAGTTCATAATTGTATTCGCTGCAGGAATTCCACAAAGGAAGTGACATCACATGGTTCCGGTAAGCATGAGCCTGTAAATCACATGATGTGACTATCTGCATGGATGCTTGCTTCAAAATCCTAATTGAAACTTCAAGCTCATCACCAAAAGATGACATGGTTGACTGACAGGGGGACCAGGTTTGTTGGCATGGACTCTCCTAGGGTAAAGGAATAAAGGCAAGCCTGCCTGTATGCACGAGCAAGGGCATATTGAGAGGATAATTATCTTTTGGCTGATTGGAGACATACCTCTTGTTTGTATGTCCTAAGCATCAAGTGCTTAGCAGCTGCAGTAATATCAATGGGCAATTGAAACAGGCCTTCATTAGATTAGTGCTGAGCTTATTGCTTGTGCCAGTCTCATTATTATTGGTGACTAAACTGGCAGATTGTCAAGATGCCTCGTGGCAAGATGAGCTTTTGCAGCTCTTTGTTTGCAGTTATAATAAACAATGAAGTTAATGCAATCCCTTGGGTACAGTCGTGTCTCAGATGTTTTTTGTGAGCAGCAATCAGTTTGCTGAAGTAAACAACTTCTTATTTTAAGAAGCAATATTAATTAGTTAAAGCATGAGGCATAGGGTTGGGGGAGACAGACAGAGAGAAAGGCTGCTAATTTTTTTCTGTTACCCGCCCCAGTGAAGCCTGCCAGTCAGAAAATATTTTGTTGTGACTTAAATGAGTTCTGCCTGTCATCTGAGCCAATGGAAAATGAGAGCTGACCAGAGCCAACAGCTTTCGAGGTGTGACCAAAAGTCACATCACATTCCTATATGCAATAGCACAGGTTTCTTTTGTCAGCTATCCACTCAGTGAGACATATTACTATGCTTTTCAACAGCATACCTGCTAACATTTAGTTATGAGCCTGAAGGGAGAGATTATTTTAGAGAATGTTTTCAGAACAACGAGCCTCCTTTTTAAAAATTCTTGTTCTGGGATAATGTTGAGTGGAGGAAGTAGGCAAGCAGAGAGCTAAGTGAAAGGAATTGGTGATCTGATTGGTTGGGATTATCCTCAGCACCAGCTGAGAAAGGACTATTATGAATTTCAGCTGGCTTTCATGTGGGTCCTACCTGCCAACAGCTGGAGCAGGAGGGAACTCTATTCCAGGAGACCAGGGAGAAAAGGAGAAAATGAAAATTACTTAACCTTTAGCTTCCCCTCCAGTCTTTGCATTAACTACTTTATCTCTCTCTTCTCCTCACCCATGAAGTTGTTGTTGTGTGTCTTCAAGTTATTTCCAACTAATGGCAACCCTAAGGTGAACCTATCATGGGGTTTTCTTAATCAGTTTCCTCAGAGAGGGTTTGCTATTGCCATCCTTTGAGGCTAAGAGAGTACGACTTATGCAAGGTCACCTAGTGGTTTTACATGGCTGAGCTGGGACTCAAGTCTCCAGAATCATAGTCCAACACTCAAACAACTACACCACGCTACAACCCCTGAAAACCCTCTTTCCCTAAACAGCTAGCGTAACAGCACCTGACCCAGTTCTAGGTCCTCTCCCTCTTTCACCATAATTTTATGTAACATAGCCCATGTCATTCAGGTGGACATTATTTGCCCAACATTAGGTTCCTCCTGATGGGGCACATGCGTTGTGATGTTACAATACTTGTTGCTGTGGTTGTTTATAAAAAGGATCAAATAATGGCAACAATCCTGTATGGGAGATAGGTATGTGTAAGCATCATAGGGGGGTTGCAGATGGCCAGAAATAGTGCAAATTGAGTCCACTTTAAGGGTTAGGGTTAGGGAATCATGTGAACTGTATTTTATTGTGGTAGCAGAGCTCTCTGACAGAGAAGATTCAATGTCTCAGAAAAAAAAACAATTCCCATGATTCTCTAGCACTAACCCTAACCCTAAAAGTGGATTCAATTTGCACTATTTCTGGCAGTCTGCAACCCCCCATAGTTACAGTGCTACATGGTGAATTCCTGCCTAACTCCCACCACCCCCACTTACTAGGAAGCAGGTGCTGTGATTGATGCGCGGGGGGGGGGGTCTGTTCCTCTGTTGCTCAAGAAACAGATGACTGCTGTTTCCACAGCCTCCTGTGAGTGATCTCTAGTGGGACAAGCAGAAGCAGTCAGTACCCATGTCTCAGATCCCTCTCACACCATCACTGATGCAAGGGATGGATGGGAACATCAGTCAGCTGCTTCCTGAGAGAGAAAAGAACAGACCTGTGGGTGTAATTTTAGTTTCCCAGGGTGTTAACCCTTTTAAAAGGAAACAAAAATTAGCTAGTATGAAAGTCGAACCTCTCAGAGTCCAGCTTTCACTAGCAGTACAGCAGAAGTGTAGGTCAGATTATATTTAAATATGCTTCCCTAAAAATAAAGATTAACTCTTTTGTGGTTTAAAAATAAACAATAACATTTACATAAAATAACTAAAACCTAATCTAACTGGAGATGGTTTGGGTAAAGAGAGATAAATCTCACTATCTTTTAGATAGCAGTAAGAAATTATAACTGACTACTTGAAGCAGTTTAGAATCTTCAGAAAGAGCTGTTAAACTGCTTTCCAAGGGTGATAGGAGTCACATGATAAATAGAATGAGAGAGAGGGAGCGAGTCCCTATCTATCTAAGACGGGACAGGATAATGCAAATCTAAATTTTCCAACAATCCCCTTCTCGTTCTCTTGGATCAACGTCAAGGATCTTCAGACTTTCATGTAGCCTCTGGAATTGATCTTTTGGTAGAGGTTTAGTGAGAATGCCTGCAATCATTACTTCTGTGTTGCAATGCTTCAATTGGACAAGTCCATTCTTCCACATCTCTTGCACTTTGTGGAAGGCGATTTTTTTTCTTGTGCTTTTTCACTTTCAAAAATCTTGATGTAGCTTTGATTATCTTGTATCAAGATTGTTGGTTTGGTTTCCCAAACTCTAGAAGTAAGTTGTGCAGCCATTTGATCTCATCACATGCTGCCTTTGCTGAAACACACTCAGCACCAGTAGAAGAATATGTGATTGTAGATTGCTTTTTTACTTGTCCAACTTACAGCTCCTCCACCATAGAAGTTCAGGTTTCTAGTGGTTGACTTTATGTCTGCCAGATCTGCAGCCCAGTCTGCATCTGCATAAGTGATCAGCTGTGGTTGTTTACAAGCTGGCAGCATCAGTTCATAATCTAGTGTTCCTTTTAGCTATCTGGCAACTCTCTTCACTGCAATGAAATCTCTTTCAGTAGGAGAATTGACCATTCTGCCTAAGATGCCAACAGCATTTGCTATGTCAGGTCTGGTGAAGGTGGCAATGTATAGGAGTTTTCCAACTGCAGTCCTATACTTGTCTCCATTTTGCAAAGGTTCGGATTTCTTAATGTCCTTTAAGAATCCTACGTCCATTGGTATTGGCATAGCATTTGCATCTTTCAGACCATGACAGTCCAGAAGATCCAGTATCTTCTGGTTTTGATTCAGGAAGAAACTTCCATCACTGCCTCTTTGTTTTTGCACTCCAAGATAGTGTGAGATGTCTCCCAAATTCTTGATATTAATCTCTTTCTTGAAATTCTGGCTTATCTTCTCACTGTCTGCTTTGTCCTCTGCATAGGATCAAATCATCCATATAACTTGTGATGTAAGTCCATTTATTATTTCAGAGTCTCTTGTATACACATTTGTCAACAGTGCCTGCAGTGAATCCCTCTTTAATAAGAAGCTGGTTCAGTTTCTCATACCATGCTCTGGTGGCCTGTTTTAAACCATGAATGCTCTTTTGTAATTTGCATACAAGATGTGTTAGGATATGGATGGGATATACAGTCAAAGGTGAAATGTAAAGATGTGTGTGTGTCTGTATTTTTTTACTTGAGAACAGTTTTTGGACAAGGCACAAACAATATTTAGAGAAACAGGGTGAATCAATGCCAGGTGGTAACAGAGACATCAACAATGTATTTTTCCAGTGGTAGAACTGATGGAACCAGACTTTGTTATGGTTAACAAGTAATAACAATTATATGTAAACATCGTTAGCTTGGGAAAGTTATTCACGTGGTGGATGATGGACAACAAGAGGCTGGGTTAACATACATCATACTGTCATTATCCAATTAACATAAAGTTAACACCTAGAAGGTGGAGTATGGGATGGGCTTAGAAAATCCTTTGTCTAAGAATTGTTTTATTGTTCAAGATGTGAGGGTGTGTGGCTGGATGCTGTAACAAGTTGGATCCTAATGTTTTTTGGATTGTTAAAGATGTAATCTTATATGGCTGAACTGGACAAGTTCATCACAATGGATTTTACTTAGTTGTCTTATTTTTTTACTTTTTTATATGCATTAATAAAGCTATGCTTTTGGACTTTACAATGTGTCTTCTTGACTGAGGAAGACAGGATGCTGGAGAAGAGAAGCTGAGCCAGTTGATGGCAAATCTACACAGTGGCTGTGGATCACAGCAGCCAGCTTGTCCTGAAGACTCTGCTGGGTGCCAAAGGGCATACTACAACACTCATCATCCACACACCAACAAGGGTTATGGGCCCAGTTATGGCTTTTCTGCCAGTTATGGCCTGTTTGCCAGTTTATGGCTAGTTTTCCAGTTATGACTGTTTTGCCATTTAAGCCTGTTTTTGCCAGTTTGTGGCTAGTCTGGCTGAAGGGGCTTGTTTTGCCAGTCTGTGGCTGTGTCTGCCAGCTAAGACTGTTTTTGCCAGAAATGGCTAGTCTGCCAGTTAAGACTGTTTTTGCCAATAGAGTGGCTTGTCTGCCAGAGGTGGCTGGTCTGCCAGAGGACAAAGAGGACAAATGTCCAGGAGGACAAATGGGCCAGGAGTCCAGATCACAAATTTGCAATGTGGCCAAGAGGCAAGTATTGCCTATCCACAACTTCAGCTGTGCCAGGACAAGGGAACCATGCTTCAGCGGTTGCTGGGAAAAGCAGAGGTGGCTTCAAATCTTCAGATGTAAGTAAAAGTTAAAGTTTACTGCTAAGCTGTTTTTGCCGGATGGCAGAGTGCAGAACTCTTTAAAGACAGGTTGTCTGAGGACTCCACTCTTTAAACAGTAAGATACAGAAAAAAATCAAAGGCTAAAAATGCTGAGAATACTGCGGGTTCAATGCAGTGAAATTTTTGTTTTTGTTCAAGCTGCAAAAGACTCTGTTAAAGGCCGTTTTGTTTGATATGGAAGCAGCTGGGGCTTGAGTCACAGAATACATGTTGCAATGTATGCAGTTTTAAAATGCAGCATGATTGCTGGACAGAGGCGGTTGCCTAAGCCAAGAGAACTCATTCTGTTACCTCTCTCTGAGTTACAGTTAAAAGTTTTGGGAGAGGATGTTTCTTCAGCCAAAGGTTTTGGGAACTGAAGAAAAGAATGAATGATTTCTACACAACTTTGTCAGAAATGCTGTGGTCAAAGGACTTTACAGTTCTTGGAGAAAAATACAAAAATCCCTGGTGGGGGTAAAGTTTTACACAGTGGTCAATGCTGTGTGGAGCTGTAGCAGGTTTACAAATGCCTGAAGTTCAAAGGCTGCAACGGTGTTGCTAAATGCCAAAAGTTTTGCTGGAGGCCTGAGGTTCCAAAAGATGGGAATCTGTTAAGCCAAGCGGTTTGCTTGAAGAGGCCAGAAAATGTCAAAAAAAGCAGTTTGCTTGAAACAGCCAAAATATAGGCTTGGGAGAAAGCCTGGGACAGCATCTTGAGGTCAAGAAAATGCGTCCTGAAAAAAAAGACAGCTGATGCACGGAGTGCGAATCGATGCTTTTACTACAGCAAAACAAGAGTTTTAAAAAAAATGGCAATGCAAGGATGTTTGCTACAATCAACAATCTATCTACAACCCAGAGACATTGGGGAAAACAAAGAAACTACAAGCTGTTCTACAGAGCTGAGACAGTGTGACACACAGGTGGAAAACCTGAGGACAAAATAGAGTCTATATATTCTGGGACATATGTTACAGTTTTGCTGAAAAATTAAGAAATCCTCCAATCTTAAAGATGTTTATCTAGCTGATGGAGGGGTAAGAGATGATAAAAAAAAATTGAGAAATGTCTACATGCCAAGTTTTGGTGAGAAAACTTTGAAAATGTTTTATATATACCTGATTTTACAAAACTGTTTAGTTGGTGTGTCAGGGGATATACACTGAGCTTTGTGGGAAAAATATATAAAATCACCCCGGATGGGGAGGTGTATACAAAAGCTATAAGAGGAAAAAAAATGTGTTTTATACAAAGTGAGACAAATGCTAAATGTACAGGTGTGGAAAATGAATCATTACATTCTGGTTATGCACATCAATAATATAAAATCCTAGAGAACATAGGATTTGAGACTTGTTTAAGTTATGGGATATAGATCCTGATTTTTAAAATGTTTTGTTATACAAATGATTTGGGAGATGTTTGGTTTGCCACAGAGTAAAAAGTCAAGGTTTTTCCTGTGACAAAACCGGAGCAAGTGAATTGCAAAAATGACCTGTTGAGGTTGCTGTTAAACAAAAGAGACAAATGTGTGTTACTGCGTGACAACAATTATTTTCTTAGTGATTATGGATAGATTTTCCAGAGTTTTTATATGTCAGAGTTTTAAGACAGAGATGTGATACAATTGAAAGTTTTTAACAATGGATAAATGTAAAAAAAAAAAAAAATTGATTACAAAGGGTCTTTGCTCACAGACCGGGGAAAAAGAGAATTCTTGTCTCACAGTTTAAAAACTGGCTGAGAGGAAAAAAAATCTAACATCATTACACGCGTTATGTGGGGATCCACTGAATTTAAAGTATTTAACAGGTTTTAGACAATATACAAAGATATATGTGCTAGCATGTTTTAAAAGGAAAATTAAACCAAAGTGTCAAGATGGTGTTATAAAATATTCAAAAATAACAGTTGGAGATTTCACCTTGATGGTGGGAAAAAGTTTTAATGTTTAAAAAAATAACAATTGTGAAAAACATTCAAGTTTTGATTGGGAGTTCCTGCATGGCAGGGGGGTAGACTAGATGCCCTTATGGTCTTTTCCAACTTTATGATTCTAAGTTAAAAAAAGATACATTCAAACAAGAGGTTTTACTAAAGATAAGACAGTTAAAGATCCAAGTGTCAAAAAATGGAGGGACACACAACACACAAAAGATAGACAAACATTAATCTTTTGAAAGTGAAGAAAACACTTTAGGTCAGACAATACAGATAAGATTATCAAGAAATAGAATAAAATAAAAGACAACAACAAAGGACACACAAGTCTAGACAAAAAAAGAGAGAGAGAGAGAGAAAATGATACATGTTATGTTAGAAAAAAATTCATAGAGAATAAAAACAACACACAAGTTTATTATACAAAGGACAAGAGTTTATACATAAGTGGCTGGTGAGCCGGAGAGTTTCAAGGAGAGTTTTAAGGAGTTTCAGGGAGTTTCAGAGGTTTTAAAAGTTACAAAAGGTTTTTTCCTGTTGAGAGAGAGAGAATGATACACTACAATACAACAAGAAGTTTAAATGTTTAAAATTGACAAAGAGATGTTTTAAAACGTGGTTGATAGACCAAAAGACAAAAATCACAAGGTGAATAGATATACAAAATAAAAGATGCCTGATGACAAATGAAAATACAAAGCTAGGTTAATAACAAAAGGATTTGTTCAACAAAGGTTTAAAAACATTGATAAAACAGTTTAAGGCTGAGAGCTTGTGACTAAAATAAGCTTTTAACAGTAAGGAGGGGCTAATAAGTTCAACATTTTGGTTTTGAGATTGCTTGTTTAAATGCTGATATGTGTGTTAACAAAAAAAAAAGAGATGACAGTTTTTGGTTGTTTAGATTCAAAAAAAAATTTTAAAAAATGAAAAAGTTGTCCAGAGAGATTTGTTATTAAAGGTTTTGATTTTTGAGATTTTATTTTTAAAGTTACTGGACTGCTGATAAAATGTGTTTAATGAGTCAACATAAAAAGATTAAAAAGTGTGATTTGCAAAGTGCAGAGGTGGTGACAGGTTTAAAGTCAATAGGTTTTGTTTAAAATAAAGTTACAGAAAGTTTTAAATATCCAGATATAGAGAGGCTTTATAAAAGGTTTGATGTTTATAGTTAACAAATAATAGATTATAATTGTGTTGTTATAGGTGTTTTAAGAAAAATTGTTTTGTTTTAAATAATAGATTAGACAACAATAAAACATTTGATAAGTTTTTTTTAAGATAGAGGCTTGTGATTTAAAATAGCCACATTAAAATAAGAGTGTTTTATAGATAGTTTATTTGCTTTAAAGTTATATGATAGTCAGTTTAAAGATTGTTGTTTAAATATAGACAAGCTTAATAGTTTGATAGATTAAAAATAAAGATATATAGTTATAAGTGTTAATAGAGTTTTAAGTGCTGATAAAACAAAATATATAACATTAAATAAGATAAAATAGATTAAAACAGTTGTTATAAGACTTAAATTGTAAACTGTCAGTTGTGACATATAGAGATTTACAGACATACATTTTTATAACAAAATACTAGAGAGAGCTGGTTTAAAATAAAATTGTGTGCCTAGAGTTTAAAAACCAAAAACACAATACTATAGATATATTAACAAAGGTTTTAGAGATAAAACAACATTAACAATGGTTATAACAGATTGAGATGTCATTTTAAATATATAGAGTCAAACATTGTGCTTAGATGGTTTTAATAACAACAACAACAATAATTCTCACACATCTATACATTTCAAGAGGGGATTGTTAGGATATGGATGGGATATACAGTCAAAGGTGAAATGTAAAGATGTGTGTGTGTCTGTATTTTTCCACTTGAGAACAGTTTCTGGACAAGGCACAAACAATATTTAGAGAAACAGGGTGAATCAACGCCAGGTGGTAACAGAGACATCAACAATGTACTTTCCCAGTGGTAGAACTGATGGAACCAGACTTTGTTATGGTTAACAAGTAATAACAATTATATGTAAACATCGTTAGCTTGGGAAAGTTACTCACGTGGTGGATGATGGACAACAAGAGGCTGGGTTAACATACATCATACTGTCATTATCCAATTAACATAAAGTTAACACCTAGAAGGTGGAGTATGGGATGGGCTTAGAAAATCCTTTGTCTAAGAATTGTTTTATTGTTCAAGATGTGAGGGTGTGTGGCTGGATGCTGCAACAAGTTGGATCCTAATTTTTTTTTTTGGATTGTTAAAGATGTAATCTTATATGGCTGAACTGGACAAGTTCATCACAATGGATTTTACTTAGTTGTCTTATTTTTTACTTTTTTATATGCATTAATAAAGCTATGCTTTTGGACTTTATAATGTGTCTTCTTGACTGAGGAAGACAGGATGCTGGAGAAGAGAAGCTGAGCCAGTTGATGGCAAATCTACACAGTGGCTGTGGATCACAGCAGCCAGCTTGTCCTGAAGACTCTGCTGGGTGCCAAAGGGCATACTACAACACTCATCATCCACACACCAACAAGATGTTCCTTTCCAAGTACTTGGAATCCTGGAGGTTGTTCCATATATAGTTGTTCAGACAGATCAACATAAATAAAAGCTGTCTTAAAGTCCAGATGTTGAACATTCATTTTTCTCGTATGCTGCAACAGCTAGGAAAGTTCTGATGGTTGTGTGAGTGACTACCCAAGCAAAAGTTTCATTGTAGTCCTCACCATTTAGGCACAAATCTTGCTTTGTATCTTTGAATGTCCCCTTTTGCATCTAGCTTTGTGGTAAAGACTCATCTACAACCAATTGCCTTTTTTCCTTCTGGCAATTCTGACAAAGTTCATGTCTTGTTTTTATATAAAGACTGCATTTTCTCACTAGCAGCTTGCACCCATTTCTCAGAATCTGTCTTTGGCAGTCCTTTGTGTGGAGAGAAGGCAGGTTAGAGCCAGCCCTAGTGAAGCCAATCAGGACTGAGCTGGTGACAGCCAATACAATGTTGGAGTGTAAGGGGAAAATCTATTAGGAGCAGTTGGAAATCAAATAGGATTTGGATTCTAGACAGTGAGGGTCTGGTGATGAAGGTTCCAGAGTGAAACAGGGTTAAGGTCCAGAAGAGAGGGGCCTAATACCCATACTAAACTCCAAGTGAGGGAGTTAATAAAGAGAATATCCTGAGGGCTATTGATAGCCTTAGAGGCTGGTTAAGAAATAGTGGCAAAGGTACCCAAAGTAGGGCTAAGAGTGTCCTGTGGGGGTAATTGAAAGTGTTCCAAGGAAAGGAGTGTTTTAGAGTATTATTATTTGTAACTGTAACCAATTATAACAAGTGCAGCAAGATGTGAAACATTGTTACTTGTATTGTAAATAAAGTTTTCTTGTTACTTTATGAAACACTTGTCTACAATGTGAATGTATATCCATGCTACTAAACCTTATACAAGATAGGTTATACTAAAGAGTTTTAGAAGAGAAAGTTGGTGAAGAAATGGCTCTTTGCATAGGATCGTGGCAGCTGTGGAGCGAAAAGGGTCCATGGTGTGGCCACAAATGAAAGAAAAGAAAAAATGCTCTTCACATCTTGATCTTTTGATAAGAGAATCTGTCAGGTGGCATACCTTTATTGGAGTGTTCTGACCATCTCACCTGGACTTGGATACCTGTCTCTGCTTCTTGTGTGCCATTTGGTTCCTTATCATTAGGCTGGTTCACTGCAGGTGTAGCCCCTTCTGGATGCAAGACATCTGGAGAATGAAAGAACTCCACGTGCTTTGGTTGTCTGTGGAAGTCTTCTTCTTCAGCAAATAAATCTTGATAGATATCATGGTTTTGATTAGATTTGGGCTGTGGTCTTTCATCAATATAAACAGCAATTGTTAATTTTATTGTGTGTCCATCTGGATTTAGAATTCTGTAACCATTTCTAGCATAACCAACAAAAATTCCCTCTTCACTTGTGCAGTCAAATTTGCCTCTTTTCTGCTTAGGAATATAGGTAAATGCTTTGCTTCCAAAACCTTTCAGGTGGTTTAATTTAGGCTTAACTCCATTACATAACTGGAATGGAGTTACATCTTTCGATTTGGTTGGCAATCTGTTTACACAGGTATGGAGCAGTCATGATGGCTTCAGACCAATAGAGTTTAGCCATATTAGCTTCCAACAGCATAGTGACTGCCATCTCCTTGAGAGTTCTGTTCATTCTCTCTGCCATGTCATTTTTTTCTGGAGGATAAAGGCCTTTGCAGACTGCCAGAAATAGTGCAAATTGAGTCCACTTTAAGGGTTAGGGTTATGGTTAGGGAATCATGGGAACTGTATTTTATTGTGGCACCAGAGCTCTCTGACAGAGAAGGCTCAATGTATCAGAAAAAAACAATTCCCATGATTCCCTAGCACTAACTCTAACCCTAAAAGTGGACTCAATTTGCACTATTTCTGGCAGTCTGCAAAGGCCCCAAGCCTGTGTAGTCTGATGATCAATGCCGTGTTCCTTTAAACCAGGGGTAGGCAACCTTTCCCCTTTAAGGGCCGAGGGACTTCAGCTCCCAGAATCCCAGGAGCTATTGGCCAACATGGAACTATTGGCCAACATGGTTGAGGCTTCTGGGAGCTGAAGTCCCTCGGCCCTTAAAGGGGAAAGGTTGCCTACCCCTGCTTTAAACATTCACCAAATTCAATATTAACAAATTCAGTTTTCTGTGTGCAGGCTCTTTCGTTTGTAGCCAAATTTGTTAGAGGCTCTATTTAAGTAATCTTTGAATTTTTGAAATGCTTGACTCTTCTCTCTGAGAAGATAAGTATAAGTGTATCTGCTGAAATCATCAATAATAGTCATAAAATAAGAATTGCCTCCTCCTGACTTTTGATTCATTGGTCCTGAAAGATCAGTGTGTAAAAGATCCAATACTTTGTTGGATTGTCTCTCAGTAACTGGGGGATATGAAGCTCTTGCGGCTTTTGCTTTCAAACATTCTACACACTTTTTTATTATTAGAGCATGCTTTAAATTTAAAGTCTTTTGCAAGCTCTTGATTTGCTAGTCTCTTAATATTTTCAACACTTCAATGAACACTTCTGTGATGCCATAAAGTTGGACAGTCTTTGTGATTACACAGACAATAACTGAATTTGTTCACAGATCAATGCAAAATCTGCATATGATAACATCCTGTCTGCTCTAAAAATCAAATATTTATCATGAAAACCAAAACAGGTTTGCTTTCTGAAACTGACACAGTTGCCTCGTGAAGTTGTCGTTTGTACACTGTAAAAAGAGGCTTGCAAATCTGGTACATAGTAAGCATCTGGGATTTTTAAAATTCCTATTCTATCAGGACCAAGTTTTGTTTTCAAAATAACAGTTCATTTGTGCAAAAATTTCTTGACCATTAACAAGATAGACAAGAAAAGTTACATTTATATAAAAATCAGCAAACCATTCATTGCTCCACTATCAGCAAAAACTTTTTTTTTTATCTTTATTCCCAGCAATTTGAAATAATTGTTGTTGAATCAAACTGATAGCAACATAACTGGAAGATTTCTGTTTAGAATTAAAAGCTGTTTTCTTAAAGTTGCTTTTGCTTTTAGTATTCAGTCCCTGACTTTGCAGCTTTTCTAGTTGAGCTTTTAGCCTTGACTTGTTAACTTTATTTCTGTTTGACTTGGGAAAGAAGGAAGTCTTTTTCAAAGCCTCTGCAGCAAATTCTCTGTCTGTTGTTTTTGTATTTGAGGGTCTAAGCAGACGGCTTAAAAGGCCATCTTGGGAGCAGGGAAGGAGAGGGGCAGCTGCACGCTCGGCGCCCCAACCCCCTCCCAAGGTCGTCCTCGGAGCAGCTGGCCCTCCGCACGGCCAGTGCTCCAAGGTGGACCTCCCGCCACAGCCTTTCCATGCGCTGCAGCGGAAAAGTCAGCAAAAGTGTGCTGCAGCCTTTTGTGGTGCACTTTTGCTGACTTGTGAAAGGAGCACTAATTTAGCGCTCCTTTCAGGGGCGGCGAAGGTGCGCTGCAGGATTGAGGCATGGGGATGCCTCGGTCCCGTGGCGCAGCTTCCCAGGGCGGCCCATGGCCGCCCGTCTGCTTAGCCCCAAAGTTGCCTTCCATTAAGTTTTGCCTATTTTGAAATTCAATAACTTGAGCAATAGCATCTTGTAATGAAACATCTTCTTTAGCATTAATCGATCTGCAGGAAGAGGTGGGAAATAATAATAATAATAATAATAATAATAATAATAATAATAATAATAAATTATTATTGGAGAGTAAAATTTTGGAAGACTTGCCAAAAACTGTCTAAGTTTTGTATGTTCTGAGAAAGATTCTCCAGCTGCTCTAATTCCAGACAAAGTTGTCATAAAGCCATTAATATGCTGATTTAAAAATTGAGGATGATGCAACTTGGTGTTTATAAGTTTGAGTATGAGAGTTGTTTGATTAGAAGTACTTGGAGAATTAAACACATTCTGTAGTTTGTCCCATATTTGTTTTGCATCAATTAAACCTTGACTATGGTAAGCAATGCTGGGATCTACAGATAAGTAAATATAAGCTGCTACGTTTTCTGTATTTTCATCAAACTGTTGATGTTTTCCTGCTTTTGTGGGTCTCTGCCCATTTATTGTTTTAAATAGTCTCATGTAGTCAGGTACACTTGCATTTTCCATGATCATGTTTTATAATTTGTTCCAGTGAGTATTTCAGTATTCATTGTGGAATTAGGATTAGTTGAAGCCATTCTCTATTGTTTGAGTAGAAAAAAATCTTTCTTGAAGTCATATCTTCAGGAGAAGCAGTTTAAAAAATAATCTGGAACCTCTTCTGAAAACTCACTGGTTCTGGACTGGAACCCTTTCTGGGCCCATAAGCCAAAAATGTGGGGTGCAAAAGGAAACAAAAAATAAACTAGTTTAAAAGTAAAATCTTTCACTAGCAGTACAGCACAAGTGTAGGCAGATTACATTTTAATATGCTTTCCTAAAAATAAAGACTAACTCAAAGAAATGACAAACATGTAGTTTGTGGTTTAAAAACAAACAATAATGGCTTTAATAAATATTTACATAACATAATTAATCTAACTGGAGATGGTTTGGGTAAAGAGAGATAAAACTGCTAAATGCTTTCCAAGGGTGACATAGATAGAATGAGGGGGAGGGAGTGAGTCCCTATCTGTCTAAGAAGGGACAGGAGAATGCAAGCATAAATTTTCCAACAAGGCCCCCATTTGGTTGGACTTAATGATCCATGAAGCCACTTCCAGTTCTATGATTGCAAAGGCTGATGCCTGGTCAGTAGGAATTGGTGGTCTTTCACAGACTCTACATAGCTGCTAAACTAGAGGCTAGTTTAGGGATTATGAGTATGTAACAGTTAAGAGTGTTTAACTGTGGTTTATAGAATTCAAAGACATAGCTGTGTTAGTTTGGAAAACCAGTATGCAAAGAAATCTTGTAACACCTTGGGGACTAACTGAAAGAGAAATTGGTACCATGAGCTTTTACATCCCATGCATTTTAGGAAGTGGGCTCAAATATACGAAAGCTCATACCACCTTCTCTCTTTCAGTTAGTCTCAAAGGTGCTACAAGATCCATTTGCATACTAAATTGAGAATTCTAGATCAAGAGAAGTAATAGTGCCACTCTATTCTGCTTTGGTCAGGCCTCACCTGGAATACTGTGTCCAGTTCTGGGCACCACAATTCAAAAAGGATGTGGAGAAACTGGAGTGTGTCCAAAGAAGAGCAACTAAAATGGTGAAGGGTCTGGAAATCAAGCCCTATGAGGAACGACTTAGGGAGCTGGGGATGTTTACCCTGGAGAAGAGAAGGTTAAGAGGTGATATGATAGCCTTGTTTAAATATTTAAAGGGATGTCATATTGAGGAAGGAACAAGCTTGTTTTCTGCCGCCCCAGAAACTAGGACCCAGAACAATGGGTGCAAGCTCCAGGAACAGAGATTCCACCTCAACATTAGGAGGAACTACCTGACAGTAAGGACTGTTCGACAGTGGAACACACTCCCTCAGAGTGTGGTGGAGTCTCCTTCCTTAGAGGTCTTTAAGCAGAGGCTGGATGGCCATCTGTCAGGGATACTTTGATTGGGAAGTCCTGCATGGCAGGGGGTTGGACTTGATAACCCTTGTGGTTTCTTCCACTTCTATGATTCTATGATTCTTTGAGGTTATGCATTCATAACAGCCATAGAGAATTCTAGTTATTATTTCTGTTGTCCTAAACTATTTTCTGGTAATATCTTATTCCCACTGCTCTTTCTTCTGCGGGTGGGGGTGAGGTGAGGGGTTACTCATCTTATATCTATACATTTCATTTTTTCTTTTTGCCCTAAGTGCAGTACCTTTCATTTCTCCATGTTGAAATTCATTTTCAAAAGCCTTACTGAAGTCAAGATATGCTATGTCCACAGCATTCCCTTCATCTACCAAGCTGGTAATTTTATTGAAAAAAGAGATCAGATTAGTCTGGCATGATGTGTTTTTGAGAAACCCATGTTGACTTTTGTGATTATGGCATTGCCTTCTAAATGTTCATAGACTCTCTGTTTAATGATCTGCTCTAGAATCCTTCCCTGTATTGATGTCAGACTATCTGGATGATAGTTGTTGGGATCCTCTTTCCCCCCCTTTTTGAAGATGGGGACAATGTTTGGCCTCCTCCAGTCTGCTGGTACTTCTCCTGTTCACCAGGAGTTCTCAAAGAATATTGCCAGTGGCTCTGAGGTTACATTTGCCAGTTTTTTTAATATCCTTGGATGTAGTTCATTTGGTCCTAGAGACTTAATTTCATTTAGATTAACCAGGTATTCCTGTGTTATCTCTTTACGTATTCTGTGCTGCATTTCCCCTATTGTGTCCTCTGCTGCATTTTCCTCAGGTTGAGCAACCTTTTCCTTTTGTGAGAAGACTGAGGTAAAGAAGGCCTAAGATGAGGCTGAAGTATAATAGTCTGAACTTAAGTAATTTTGGCTTCTAAGGAGAATTCAGACCTTATTTGTATCCATGGAATTCTTCTCCAGCACTACATTTCAAATAAGTTGGTTTTCTTCTTACAAGCTTTCTTCACCATCTAGCTCTCATACCATTAACTTGTCTAGTTCCTTAATAGCTGCTGTACCAAGTCCTAGCCTTCTTCAGATTCCCGATTTCTTGACAGAAATCTTCAGCCTGGTCAATGTTTGATCCAAGGTCAGGAAAATCTTTGTCTATTTCAATTCCCTTATTATCTATGTTGAATTTATATAAATCCTTTGTGGTCATCATTCCTCAGGTGTTACTACACTGCCACCAAGATAGGCCATGTGACCTTGGGACCAAAGATAAATGTCCTTGCATCTCCAGCCAAGACAGGCTCCAGACTGCTCTGGGCACCAGAGACCCACCACCACCATCATGCCACACCAAATGGTCACCTCACTCTCCCCCTTCATCTGTTTATCCACCCACTTTCTACCAGGAATGCTGCAGTCCCTCTAGGCTGCAGGATGTCAGAATCGATTCCCAGAAGTCAGGTAAGGAAGGAAGAAGGGGGCCATCAATTGAAGCCAGGCACAACAAAGTGGCTCAAAAAGTGGAACTGAGAATTGTGAAACAAGTTGCCTCTGTGCTTATATTATATGATAATAATTCATTTTCATTACTATAACTGGAACTTGTACCAACTCATCTTTTCACTCCTAAATTGACTTCCATTTTATCTTAGGCCTTCTTGACTTTATGAACCTATTTTAGAAAGAGTAACCCCTCCATGCACATTTTGCTGCTATTTTTTTACTATTGCTAAACCATCTGGACCTGGAAATCCTTGTTTGAGCTGTAAATCACCCAAAGATCTACCAATCAGTCATGATCCATCTTGTGTGCACTCATGATATTGCTCACAGTCATTAACCAGCATTTAATCAAAAACAACAGGTAGCTACATTGGGCTCTTGGTATCCACTGGGTTTTGGTTACAAGACCCCCTGTGGATAACAAAATCTGTGGATGCTGAAGTCTCATTAAATATGGCAAAAACAACATTTGCTTTTGGGATTTTATATATATTTAAAATATTTTTGAGCTATAGATGGTTTTTGAGCTGTAGATGGTTAAATCCATAGATGGCTGTGTCCATGGATATGGAGGGATGACTGATGACTGTATTAAGGAATATCTGCTGGGGCACTAACCCCCCCCCCCCAAAAAAAAACCCAGCTACTACTTTTAGGAATGTCATCTGCTGGATGCTTTCTAGCTAGAATACTATTTAATATTCTATGTTAAAGGGGGGGGGAAAAACTTCTGCATAAATTAAGCTTGTTTTCATATACTGCTGAGTTTTAAAATCTGTGCAAATTCATATACTGATGATGAATTTTAGCATCATCATTTGTGTGAGTGTTTGTCAATGGGACAATCGAGCTTCCCAATATTTTCATGAACTCACTGAGCAACAATGACGAATATCTCTAAGCTTCACTCTTTTGTCCATAACAGTGGGAATAAAGTGTGCCCTTGATATCTCCTGGGGTTTGATTCCAGGAACCTCCTGGTGGATATCAAAACCCATGGATGTTCAAGTCTTATTATATACAAAGACTTAGTAAAATGGTGTTTCTTATATAAAATGGCAAAAGAAAGGCTTTTCTGAATATTTTCAAGCTGTGGATGGTTGAATTCGTGGATGCAGAGGGCTGACTGTAATAATAATGAATTTCACTAAGGTATTCTACGATAGCAACACAAGATAAATTAGAGAATCTTACAGTGGGTTGGACTTAGACCTATTTGTATTTGAAGTAAGCCTTTTGACAGTAGTGGGTGAAGTTAATTATTATTAATCAAACTTTCATTTATCTCATCAGGTGTGTTATAAAACTGGCTATGTTTGGAATCAACCTCCTGTGTAGCTTGGCTTGCTTGCTTCAGTAAATCACATAAGTCAACTTGCTCTCCAGGCATATTTTTTTGAGCATCAGACCTTTCTATTTGGTAAATGGCCTGAACTGAATAATTTGGTAGTCAACTGGAAGATGGATTGCCCTGACTTGTAAAGAAGGACTGGACAAGGTGGATGTTTGGCCTACTAAACCTAAAGAACTCAGACTGCACTGCAAGCTCCATTAAACTGAATGGAAGCTGCACAAGACCACTTCCCATGAGATTAATTTAGCACATATTTAGAAAGGGGTTCTCCCAAGTGGTAAAATACATCTGTTTGTCTTAGCATATGCTTCTTCTAAGCTGTGTTTAATGTACTTTCTTTTGTGATAAGGTAAACACAGGCTTAATTTGCATCTTACTGGAAGAAAAACATGTGAAACTCTAGAAGTACACATGTCTTTTAACTGCTAGTTTGGACAAAAGTGTAGGGTACAGTGAAATTAAATAAAAGCAATATCATCTTGATCCTAAAGCAAGGGAAAATATATATCAATATAAAATGTTACTGTTGATTGTCATCCCGTTATTTCAAAAACCATCTTTCTAACTTATCTGAGTTATGTATTGATTTGTTTATATATACAGGTTGAGTTTCCTTTATCCAAAATGCTTGGGACCATTTTGGATTTTGGTTATTTATTTATTTATTTTGATTTTGGAATACCTGTGTTTGCCTATACATACAAAAACATATCTCAGGCAGGAGAAGGCAAAACACAAAATTCATTTATGTTACACATACATCTTATACACATAGCCCAAAGATAATTTTATACAATATTTTGACTAATTTTGTGCATGAAACAAAGTTTGTGTACACTGAACCTTCAGAAAGCAAAGGTGTCACTATCTCAGCCACCCATGAAAAAAGTTTTGGTTTTTGGAATATTTTGGATTTCAGAAGTCCAGATATGGGAGACTCAACCTCTATATTAATATGTACATTGGCGGCAATTCAACATTCACTCAGTGTAGCATCAATTTCCACATGTGGAGGCATGCTACTTCACCATACAATCCCATGCAGACTAACAACAGTACACAACACATGTCAACAACTAGATGATATCACTCAATACACACAACATGAAATGCACAATGTGTAATTGCAACACACAATGCACAATCACAATTTGAAAGACAAGGCACCAAAATACCATATTTTCTGGCGCATAAGACGACTTTTTAACCCAGGAAAATCTGGGTTAAAGTCGGGGGTCATCTTATATGCCAGGTATAAGGAGGAGGAGGAGGACAGAGGTGGGGGTGGCAAGAAGCCTTGGGAAAAGAAGAGGACAAGGAGGACAGAGGTGGGGGCGGCAAGAAGCCTTGGGAAAAGAAGATGAGGATGAAAGAGGTGGGTGTGGCAAGAAGCCTTGGGAAAAGAAGAGGCCAAGGAGGACAGAGGTGGGGGCAGCAAGAAGCCTTGGGAAAAGAAGAGGACAAGGAGGACAGAGGTGAGGGCAGGAAGAAGCCCTGGGAGGAGAAGAGGACAAAGATGGGGGGCAGCAAGAAGCCTTGGGAAAAGAAGAGGACAAGGAGGACAGAGGTAGGGGCAGGAAGAAGCCTTGGGAGGAAAGGAGGACAAGAAGGACAGAGGTAGGGGCAGCAAGAAACCTTGGGAGAGGAGGAGGACAAGCAGAACCCTAAGGTGATCCTCTCCTGGGGTTTTCTTGGCAAGATTGGTTCAGAGGAGGTTTGCCATTGGCTTCCCCTGAGGCTGAGAGTGTGTGACTTGTCCACGTTCACCCAGTGGGTTTCATGGCAGAGTGGGGAATCAAACCCAGGTCTCCAGAGTGGTAGTCCAACACTCAAACCACTACACCATGCTGGCTCCTATTCCCATGTACTACCTATGAAACAATTGCAGACTTTTTTGTTGTTCTTGTGTGTCTTCAAGTCCTTTCTGACTTATGGCAACCCTAAGGCAACCTTATCATGGGGTTTTCTTGGTGTGTTTCTTCAAATGGGGGTTGCCATTACCATCCTCTGAGACTGAGTGTGTGTGACATGCCCAGGGTCACTTACTTGGCTGCAAATTGTACATACCCCAGAATGCATCATCTAGTATATTGGCAGTCCTTCCCCCCAACACTTTCTCATTTCCCCTCAACCATCTCATAGCTGGGAGATGGAAATAATTTTTAAAGCAGCATTTAAATCTGGACTATTTTTTAAAAAATAAGTTCCAAAACACACTGCAGAAACAAATGCTTGGGAACATGGGAGCTTTAGTTTGTTGTGTTTATTAGTGATCATTTTCCTGCTAAGTACCTGCATGTCATAAGCATTTCAATTAAAATTACCATATTGAAATCAAATCTGATGGGGTTTTTTTAATTTTTATTTGGTGTGTGTTGGAAGAGGGGTAGTCTTATACAGTGAGTATATCCTAAACTCTATGTTTTTAACAGGAAAAGTTGGGGGTCGTCTTATACACCCAGTCATCTTATACGCTAGAAAATATGGTAATATGTTGTCTGAGCAAGTCTGCTTTCACTATTATCTGCAGAATTCACCTGTTGAGAAACTGACTTTTTGACCTCTCATGCATAGCATGACTCACACATGCATATGTACCTAACAGAATGCCGTCCACTATTAACATATATCAGTATGCTGTATATATTAATACATGTTTACCTAAACAACATCAAGATTATCTCTTTGCTTTACTCAAATTAGCATCTTTCCTATTGCATACAAAATATCTGAATGGCTGCTGAGGAATTAATATGTTATGATGGGCACTAATAATATTATCATCTCATTCCTTCCTTGTACATTCTTCATCTACTTGTCCTGCCAGTGTCTCAGTTCCAGATTATTAAATGGACAGCCAAGCAACCACAAGTGTAATTAGGAAAGGGTGATTTATTAGATCAGTTGACTCAGGGACAGGCACTTTTTTGTGTGACAAATTCATATCTTCACATCCTTGTATCTTGCAATTGTTCCTAGTATACATATCAGATTTTCAAAGCTTCTAAAACCCACACATCAGAAGTGCCTGAGAAAAATAATGAGAAGAGAAATTGAGAAAATAATTTCCAGCAAGCTGTTGGAAATATTGCATGCTTGAGTGAAGATTTGTATATGATCTCCAGGAACAACTCACAAGTTCACAGATTCAGTCAACTGTCAGGCTGTCTTTATTGATAAATTTCAACCCACAGAGAAGATATCATAAATATTATTAATGGTTGTGCTATGCCTAGTTCTCTCAAGCAATACACACAATGTCAGAGGGAAGAGCAAATGAAGCTTCCTTCCTACACCATTCCCAAAATAGCAACTCCATTTACATTTGTGCCTTCTTCAAAGACAATGTAACTGCTGATATTCCACTGATGAAATTATAATTCCTGCAAATGATGAGGTACAAGCTAATTAAGATACTAGAGTGCATCAGAATCTCTGACAGAAATACTGTCTACTGTGCCACAAATCTCTAAGACAAAGATGAGAAAGCCTTCTAAAAATTATGCCCTTTTCACACAAGCACAGATTGCCAGTCAGTCACTGGATTTGCAGAAATAGTCTAATTAATCCCCAAATCCATAAATTGCCTGGCACCATGTTGGTTAGTCCCAAATATAGTATACCCATTGAATCAATTGCTAAATGATGAGTCAATGCATAGATAAATCAAATGGATTCAATTAGTTTATTCTAATCAGGATTAAAACAATTGAAGCCAATTAAAATAACTTAAGCTCTTACACTGGAAACAAATTGATCACTTGATCTTCTTCACAGATTCCAGTACCATTGCTCTTCAACACAGACTGTTCTTTTAACTGCTTCAATAGGTCCACTTAATAATGATGCTATGATGGTCTAAATAACACCTTTAAGCAACAGCAATAAAATAAATGACTGATACAAGTTAAACAAGGAGGAAAAAGAGGAGAAATTTGATTATGTACAGAATCTGCAAAAACAATTACATTTTGAATTTCGCTTTCTTGGCCTCTTTTAGTGAATATCAGTCAAAAATATATCCATTCACCCAGTCAGATTTTTGGCTGGCTTCATCTCAATGTGTGGCATAAGCATGCAGAATATTGCATAACTGACAGATTTTTGTATGGACTGGTAATGCACAGGAACACAATACATTGTACAAATTTTGAATCTGGCAAATGGCAATGGCAAGATTGCAATTTATTTAAAATATTTATATAATACTCTTGTTGGGGTATGCAGACAGTGGAGATCTAGCATACACACATGCAGAGTAAATGAACATAGGCAGGAACACTCAGAAGATGGTCTTCTGTGAAGAGTCTGCTCCAGACGGCACAGGGGAAAACATCCCAAACGCAGCTGATGCTTTCGGCTTGCTGAAAAAAATAGGTAGACAGTAAGACTTCATTCAACGAGGGCTTTAATCTTTGTTGCAAATATTTACAAAGATATAGAGTATCAGATATCCGTCTTGAATACTCACAGTTATACAGACTAACAAAGTGCTTCGCCAACCACAACTAACCAACAATGGAGATTCTGACTCTCTCCCATATATAGGTGGTCCTCTTGAGAACATGTGACAGCCATGCACTAATGAAACCTTGCTGGTTTCATTCCCAGTGCCTGTTGCATCAGACCTCCCATGATGCATACCTGGCTAGTCTCACCTACTGTGCATGTTGTATCAGGTCTCCCATGATATACAGCTCACCACATGCTGACTCATGCAGCTGCCACTTGAACTGTAGTAACCCTATTACTATTGTAGTAACCCTATTACTGTAGTAACCCTATTACCAGTTGCTTTCAGTGGCCACATCCATGTCATTTTCCAGACCAGGGTGCCACATGGTTTTGACAATCCCCTCCAAAAATTACATAAATGTGTTCCATGTGTCCTTGCATTTGTCCCATGTGTAATGTAAACCTCAGTAGCTGATACCTAGCCTGCTAGCCAACCTTTTGTGGCATTCCACAGGTAGAGGCTTTGTGAAAATGTCAGCTATGTTGTCCTCTGTACCAACATACTGCAGCTTCAGCATCCCATTTTGCACAAGCTTTCTCACATTCTGGTATCTTACTGCAATGTACTTGGTTCTACAATTCAGATGCTTTGATTATGCCATATCAATGCATGCCTGTGAGTCCTCATTCACCACAGTTGCTTTACCACAGTTCTTTCCTAG
The DNA here is from genome assembly GCA_026167975.1 of Phrynosoma blainvillii. Classification (NCBI taxonomy): domain Eukaryota; kingdom Metazoa; phylum Chordata; class Lepidosauria; order Squamata; family Phrynosomatidae; genus Phrynosoma; species Phrynosoma blainvillii. The sequence goes on from JANUYF010000001.1 coordinate 105,273,572, forward strand.
GTCTTTCAACAACTGCCTAGCCCACTGTACCCCATTTTCAACCTCTGACAACATAGCAAACTCCGCCTCTGTTGTACTAAGTGCAATGCAGTTTTGCTTCCTGGACTTCCAGATGACAGGGCTATCTGCATAACTGATGATCAGTCCAGTTACTGACTTTCTATCAACAGCCTCAGATGCAAAGGAACTCTCAGCAAAACCTTTCAGCTCTGACCCTACTGTTATCACCAAAGCACCTGTCCTTGTGCCTTTCAGGTATCTCACAATGCGCTTCACTGCCATCCAGTCCAGCAGCCTGGGCTTCGCAGCTCTCCTGCTCAAAATCCCTTGGCTACCAACCTGGCCCTGGACCTCACAGTCCCACCAGGCATGTCTCTTTTCCTGTAAACCCACCCATAACCAATCACTTTCTACTCTGCAGGGCTATCTACCACCTCAAACACTTTCCTGTTATGGAATGACAACCTTGGTTCTGCTATGCTCACCCTCAGTATCAGTACTGCTTTCCTGGATGTCATGTCTCTGAATTGGTTCTTGCTTTGGTGACTGTGTGTGTTTGTATGTGTGTGTTCACAGAAATGCTAGGTTGTTCCTCCTTCACATTTCTGGAAGCATCCACCCCTCCATTTCTGATGTTTGTACAAGTGTTTCCCAATTTTGTAAAAAACATCATGGTTGGTGTGGGTCTTCTCCCATCCAGCATGTGTTTCAAATCTTACACTCCTTGAGTACAAAACTCTGCCACCACCCAATAGGAATCCTTGTAGCCCATGAACCCTAGTCTCTGGCTCTTCGGATTGTTTTTTCTTCAGAATTGGGGAGGAATAAGTACTGAGGCAAACTGGCCAAAACCCCTCAAGATTGGGTGCTCTGCTATGCAACAGGAAGTATAGTGTTTTCTGGATTGCACTGCACCACATCCTGTTGATGTATGGCATGCAACCTTTGTGGCTTCTGCCCACAAATCTGGTGGTGCCCCAGCATCTTCCAGCATGCAATCCCTCATTTTACTGATCATGCCAATTCTTCTCTCAGCCAAACCATCCTCAGCTCGGTAAGCTGGATTGGTGGTTTTGTGCTGTATTCCCTTCAACCTAAACCACTGCTGCAGACCCTCAGCAAAGAACTCTACACCCCTGTTGGTCACAAAAGTGCCCACCTTGTAGGGAAATTCCCTTTCAATGGCATTGACCCACTTTTTGACCAGGTCAGCAGCTTCACCCTTGTTTTTAACAAGGCCACATAGGAATACCAGGTGTGCTGGTCCACTATGAGCAGGGTAAACCTGTTTCCCCCCATGCTCTTAATTTGGTGTGGTCCTGACAAGTCTGTGTGCAATGCCTGAAAAGGTCTCTGGGTGGTGCATTTGCTTACTTTGGGAACCGGGTAAGCCTTGACTTTCCCCATTTTGCACACTGCACAGTCAAGGTAGCAGTTGCATTGCTCTACCTTGAATTCAGGGCAAACCTTCTCCAGGTTTCTTAAACCTTTAAAACTTGTGTGCCCCATTACTCTATGAAAATAGTGGACCTTTGCCACCATGTGGTATACCTGTTGTTGTTTTTTACAGCTTTACCACACACTGCCCCCTCCTTGGAGATTACTCCTTCAGCCCCCTTAAAATGGACTTCAAACCCATCATTGGTCAGGGATGCCACACTCACAAGGGAATTCTGAAGTCTAGGTGCAAACAAAACATTATCAATTTTTTTCCCCAGCCCAAGGATGAATACAAACCCTTTAAACTCCACTTTACCAGATTCACAATCAGAGAACACCACTGTGTCTACTAATGCTGGTTTTTGGTTCTGTAGTCTCCCCTTGTCTGGTACCATGTTGGTGAGAACAACCACTGTCCAAAATCTAGATAGGGTCCCTTTTTCCCACTCAGAACATCCTCCACAGCAGAAACAAACCCCCTCCCTTCCTGGGGTTTTTCTTTTGTGAAGACCATTCCTTCTTTGCTGCAGAGACTCTTGGACAGTCCTTCCTGAAATGTCCAGTCTCCCCACAGGAAAAGCACTGCTTAGTCCTGCAGATGGCAGCACTCCCCTCCTGGGATGTCTCAGCTAGTTGACTCTTGCTTCCTTTCTCAGCTTCCCTGGAGCTCTCCTTAAAGTCACATTGCTGGATCTCCTCCAGGATTCCTGAAACAACAAGCTCAGTCCTCAGATCTGCCTTGGTGACTCCCTGTAGGCCGTACATCAAAAAGTCCCACTCACTGGTCAAGCTACTCAGGAGTATGAAGACCTTTTGAGACTCTTCCACGTGGATGCCTTTGCTGCTGCATTCTGCAAACAAGCCTTGCATTCTTCCTAGTTCAGTGATGGCAAACCTATGACACGCAAGTCAGTGCTGACACACATAGCCATTTCTGATGACACGCGGCCGCTGAGGCGGCCGCATGCTGAGGAGGATGTTTCATCCTTGGCTCCTGCACAGCCAAGTGTAGTAGCCGAGGATGAAACATTTGCTACTCCTGAGGATGAAACATTTGTGACTAGAGTCTTAGAGTTAGACTCTAAGACTCTAGTTGCAAATATTTCATCCTCCCTATTAGACACTCTGTGCAGGAGGTCTGTAGGCCAAAACAACAGAAGTCCAGCACAGAGTGTCTAGTTCTGGGACTTCGGGCACAGAGGTACCACCAGCATGGGGCCAGGAAGAGGCCCAGGCCCAGTCTGAGGTATTTAGGCCAGTCCCTCCTTCTCCTGGCGGCAAAATAATATTTTTTTCCTCAAAGTGACACACCACCTGAGTTATGCTCAGTTTTTGGGTGAAGTTTGACACACCAAGTTCAAAAGGTTGCCCATCACTGTCCTAGTTGAATGAATTGTCACAGAAGTTCTCTCCTGCAACTTACAGCCGTACAGTTTTCTATAACAAAGCATCTTAAATAAGGCTCTGTCGGGCTGATGAACGCATTCCAAGGCATGCCATACATCAAAAGCTGTCTGCTTCTCCCTGATGTGATTCAGCTGGATTTTGTCTATGGCTAGAACAATTGTTGCCTGTGTCTTGCGATCATCTTCGATCTGATGGACATATGTTGGGTCTGGCTGGTTTTGCACAATGTTCCACAAGTTCTGTTGTATCAGTAAGGCTTGCATATAGATTTTCCAAGAGGTATAGTTTGAACCATTCAGCCTCTGAAATCTAATGGCTGTTTCCATTTTATTTTTGCTCTGAGTCAGTGAGTCAGATGCAGATGGACTTCTGGGCAAACTGTCAACAACAGGGGTAGGCAACTTTTCCCCTTTAAGGGCCGAGGGACTTCAGCTCCCAGAATCCCAGGAGCTATTGGCCAACATGGGACTATTGGCCAACATGGCTGAGGCTTCTGGGAGCTGAAGTCCCTCGGCCCTTAAAGGGGAAAGGTTGCCTACCCCTGGATTAAGTAACACTCAGAGCTATAATTATGTAGGAGGGAAATAATGGCAGTGTGCCTTCAAATAAGAAGTCTACCCCCATTAAATTTTCTGTCAATCTCTACATTTCTAGTATTGAAGAGAGTGAGATATTGTTCATATCTAGAACCCTTATATTTGCTGTGTTTGGATTCTTTTGGATCCCTAGCCTGCCCTTTTTCTTGGGATGCCTAAACTGTATTTCTAAATCACCTACTGATTTTTTAAGTTACTGGAATGTTACAAATTTGGGAATCGAAGGAAAATTTAATTGGGAGGGGCAGAAGTCTTATTTTGAAGCCAGTGCCCTCATGCATATGGATGCACATATAGTTACTGATGCTTAATTCCCCTTAAATCAATGGTAGGCAACCTGTCCCCTTTAAGGGCCGAGGGACTTCAGCTCCCAGAATCCCAGGAGCTATTGGCCAACATGGGACTATTGGCCAACATGGCTGAGGCTTCTGGGAGCTGAAGTCCCTCAGCCCTTAAAGGGGACAGGTTGCCTACCCCTGCCTTAAATAATCTAAGATAGAAAACTTTGAAAGTACTGGATGATTGTCCCTGAAATAGTAATGAACAAAAATTGTGTTACTCCATGAGAGCCCTCAAAGTGTGAATGGAATTTTAAAATTTACCTGGGAGGTTAATTAATTAACTGATGGGTGCAGATAGGACAAGAGAAGATCTGTTTTCCAAGTCAATCTGAAACTGAAGTTTGACAGGGTTTATCAGGAAGGATGTTAGCCTCAGGCACACATTTAGACTTAGGAGGACAAGCAATCAACTTTGTTAGAAGAACTGGCAGTCTGCCAGTGACAGGCATATTTTTAACATGAGGCATCAAGGAATTCAAGTGTAATATTTCTGTTCATGAAAGTATAATTACGTTTCATTTTCAAAGCTGCTCTTTAAAACACTTTTATATTTGTCAGTACAAAAGGCTGTTATACTGTGCTGCTCTCTTGTCAGTTTACACTGCACAAACAAGTTTCTGCACACTGAGCTTCTACTATCCAGAGAGCCCTAGATAATTGTGGCAGTTGAAGCACTGCAATTGCACTGGATACCTTTTTCTGCTACTGCCAGCAACTGCATGTACTTAATCCCATTGAAAATAATAGACCCTAACAAATATGCATGCCATTGAAATCAATGGGGCCTCAGCTGTACTTACTGATATTTGATCCCATTATGATGAATCAGCATTAGGACATGTGATAATGAGGAGTCCTCTCATTATCAGAGCCTTGTTCCTAGATAACAAAGGATTAAATGTGGAAAGAGGTACAACATCATAATGAGGCTCAGCATCACAGAGGGGATGATATAGCAATTATCCAATGAGAAGTTTTGCTGGACAGATGCGTGAACCCTCAAGATGCTTCTGTGATGAAGAGCACTCCAAAGTTCACCACCACTGTCATCATGTGAGAGGTTCTCTGGGTTCCCCTCCTGCTTTTGTCTGAGATGGATGGGACCCCTTGAGACCATCTTTCTTATCTAATTAACTCTCTCCATCCCCACAATTTGATTTGAATCTTCTCTCTTTAGCAACACAATGGGATATTACTGATTACTATCATCACTTCACATGACTAGTCAGGTGAACGTGGTGGTCAGGAGTGCTTGTTATCAGCTTTGGCTGATACGCCAACTGCGCCCTTATCTGGACATGAGGGACCTGGAAACTGTGGTACACGCTCTGGTAACCTCACGTCTGGATTTCTGTAACACACTCTACATGGGGCTACCCTTGTGCCTAACTCGGAAACTGCAACTAGTACAAAATATGGCAGCCAGGTTGATCACTGGAACATCAAGGAGGGAGCACATAACACCAGTGCTAAAATCCCTCCACTGGCTGCCGATTAGTTTCCGGGCACAGTACAAGGTATTGGTTTTAACCTTTAAAGCCCTACATGGCTTGGATCCATCTTATCTTAGGGACCGCCTCTGCCCATACAATCCCCCCGCGCACTTCGGTCCTCTGGGAGGAACCTGTTACAGCCAATAAAGACCAGGTTTTCACAGACCTCCCAGAGGGCCTTTTCCGCGACCGCTCGCAGGTTATGGAATGGCCTGCCGGACGAGATCCGTCTTATCACCACTCTTACTGCTTTTAAAAAGGCAGTTACGATGGATCTCTTCCAGCAGGCCTTCCCGGAATAACGGCCCGGCTCGGTGAAGACTTGACGTTGATATTGTTGTTATTTGGAACTTCTTGTAGGTGATCCTCTATTTTATTCTCCAGCTAGCCCGCTGGTTGGATAGATTTAATGCTTGTATTTTGTCTTGGCTGTAATTTTAACTCTTTAATGGTTTAATTTTGTTTTAAGGGGTGGGTGGGTGGGAGGTGGTTGGCAGGAATTGTTTTACTTATTGTATTTTTAATTTGCTGTACCCCACTTCGATTGCCAAGCAGAGGGGCGGGTTATAAATAAAACTTATTATTAATAAAAATTATTATTACTGAGATTCCACTGGCAATTCCCTTGCTGACCACAGGGAAGAGCTAGGCCAACTGCTCCCAGATTATGGAATGGCCTGCTGGATGAGATCTGTCACATTACCACCTTGAACAGCTTTAAAAAGGCTGTTAAGGAGGATTTCTTCTGGCAGGCCTTTATTGAAGGGCCATCACAAGACAGCCATCACAAGACAGCCCAACCTGCTCTCCTGATTCTGCTGCAGTTACTGTTTATTTGTTTGTTTGTATTAGCATTTCAAGTGTGTTTTAAATTGTCAGTGTTTAATAGTATTTTAAGGGGTGGGTGGGATTGTGGGATATGAAATGTATATGTTAATGGTGTAAGCCACCCTGGTTGCTTTATGCAGAGGGGTGGGATAATAATAATAATAATAATAATAATAATAATAATAATAATAATAATAATAATAATGTCAATGCCTGTGAAAAAGGTATGTGTGAGAAAGAGAGAGGGAGCATACTTTTAAAGAAAAGGTCTTTATTCTCAATAAGTAAATTCTGTAGCAAAAGGATATCTATATGAACAACCATTTTATTCTTCAGGCACAGATTAGAAATTACAAGTGACAAACAGATTAAATCATTTCAGCCAAATGAAGTGAAAGAATAAAAATATCTCTATGCAACTAGCTAATACAGTCTCCTAATTCTATTCACAGATCAGATGGGATTTGTTCAGGGAGTATCTGAGAATCTGAAATCCCTTGTCCAGTCTCAACCAGTTTCTTGAGGGGTGGTGGTGGTGGTGGTAACATCTATCCCCTAAATCCCCTTTCTTAGAGCTCACCTCATGATTTGATTAGAGATAGCCACAGACAAAGTGCATCGTGCTGGTTTTAGACTTTTTATAACCTCTGCTTAGAAGTATCTTGAAGATTTGTGTGTCTGCCCAACAGGTCTTCTCATTCGGCAATTGCTATCTTGTTACATCTGTGATATTGAGCCTTACTAACACACAACTGTACTTCCTCTTAAGCTTTTGTTATCTGGAAATAAGGCTCTGATAATGAGAGGACTCCTCTTTATTGCAGGACACAAGACCATGGCCAGGACCACTGTAAGTCATCTACCATGATTTACCAATCAGTTGTAGCTTTCTCCTTCTCCTTCTTCCTCCCTCCATTTGGAATTTTGACTTTTCAACCTGAAACCTGGATGACAACCAGATTTCTTCTCCCAATGCAGGCATTCATTATTCCCAAATTCTGCTTTTGAACATTTCACAGTCCTCTGAAGCAGGTTTTCAGAGTGCCTAAGAAGCTTCTACAGGGAGGGGTGTGTAGAAATGCGGTGATCCAATGCAATTAAGATGTTGGATCCTGGCCCACAGACAAATTGGAAACCAATGTCTCCCTTTTTACTCTTTGTCATTACCAACCAATAGATGCCTTAACAAAAAAATGAGATATTTGGGCTTTTGATTCAGGTATGCAAGATTTTTGGGATATGATACATTGAACATCAAGTTCAATAAAAGAGAAGAAGATAAAAATTACTGGGGATGAGTCCTTATCAAAGCAGGAGTACAGAAAGATGACAAGATCAGTTCATACAAATATTTATCATGTGTTTTTCAACAATGCTGTCAGTTCCCACTTGGAGTACATGCTGTGAAATAAATAATGTAACATTTCAGAATGAAAGTCATCTGAGAGTACTACATCTATGCATATTATGCAGTTTTTAAATCAGCCGATCATCTAAATCCACTAGAAAAAATAAAATAAAATGGAAAGACTTGATACAAGGTCGAGAGTTCCTCTATTTAGTTTAAGAATGTCTTTCTTTTTTACTTTTACTTATTGCTTTGTTTAACACATTTAAAAGGTGTGGTTGGTGCCTCAAAATTTGACAGAATGAGTCCAGCACTGGCACCAATGAGGCTTTCAGTGGGATTCTGTCGAAGCCCTGGTTGACACTTGGAACACCGACCTCACCAGGGCTATCAACAGGATCACTCCTAGGCGTCCTTTCCAACCTGCTTCAAATAAACAACTATGGTTCACAGATGAACTTAGGAAAATGAAGCAGGTTGAACAATGACTAGAATGCACCTGGCAAAAAACTCAACTCTTATCTGACAAGACTCGTCATAGGAACTTCCTTCATCCCTATCGAGAGGCAATACGTACAGCAAATAAATCTTTCTTTTCTGCATGTATTGCGTCTGCAGAGTCCCATCCAGCAGAGCTGTTTAGGGTGGTGAGGGAGCTGACACAACAGCCTGCTGTGATGTGTTTAATAGCTACTTTGCAGATAAAATCTCTCAAATAAGAACAAACTTGGAAGCCAGGCTTATAATAGATTCTAGCTAGGCCAGTTCCTGCTAGAGAGGAGGAGGTGGTGAGCAGTTCCTGGGCAGCCATTTTAAGGGGGTGAGTGTTAAACTTTTAAAAACTCTTGGGAGAGTATGTAGTTGCTGAGGGGGTGGAGCTACTGTGAGTCATACTTGTGAGTCACTAGGGGGTGGAGCTTTATATAACTCCTCTCAGAGCCTTCTAGACCTTTCTAGGCCAGTTCCTGCTAGAGAGGAGGAGAGCAATTCCTGGGCATCCATTTTAAGAGGGTGAGTTTTGAACTTTTAAAAACTCTTGGGAGAGTGAGTTGTTGCTGAGGGGGTGGAGCTTTTGTGAGTCACACTTGTGAGTCACTAGGGGGTGGAACTAGCAGTCTAGCTCTATATAACTCCTCTCAGAGCTTTCTAGACCTTTCTAGGCCAGTTCCTGCTAGAGAGGAGGGGGAGTTTTTATCACCAGCAGTGATTGGTGAAAAGTTCAGGTCATCAGGAGCCTTTAACACTGTGCTTAGTGAGGGATTTTCTTTGAGGAGGAAGGCCATAGTCCTGTTTCAGGGACTAATTAAGACTTCTCAGTGTGGACACAGAAGGAACTGCTGCCATTACCTGAAACACTTGTGGGATGTTTTCCTTCTTGCCTACAGATGTGGGAAACTTCACATGCCCCAGGTGCAAATTGGTAGCCCTCTTGGAGGAGAAGGTACAGCAGCTGGAGGCACGGGTAGCTACAATTCAGCATATTACAAGAGGTTTTCCTGGACAGAACAGAAAGAAACGCCTTGGACAGGGACCACACAGAGGAAGTTGCAAGGGAAGAGAAGGTTACTTCACATACACAGGAGGTAGACAGCTGGAGGAATGTCACACACAGAAGTAGGGAGACTAGGGATCGTTCTGGGAGCTTACAGCTACAGAATCCATTTGAAGCTCTTTCCAAGGAACACGAGGAAGAGCAGCAGGGACAGAGCAGGGAACCTAGGAATTCCACCACAGGGAACAGTCGCTGCTAAGCCTCAGAGCAGGCATGTGGTTATGGTGGGGGACTCCTTGCTGAGGGATACAGAAGCAGTGATTTGTGGGTCTGACAAGATGTCTTGGAAGGTATGTTGTGTCCCTGGGGCAAAGATCTGAGACATGACAGAGAGGCTGACAAGACTGGTCAAGCCTACTGACCAATACCCCTTCCTTTTGGTCCATGTGGGAACGAATGACATAGCAAGACACAGCCTTCAGAACATCAGAAGGGATTACGAGGCTCTGGATAAGAAGCTGAAAGAAATGGATGCACAGATTGTCATCTCGTCTCTTCTGCCAGTTCGAGGGCATGGTCCAGGATGAGAGAGGAAAATAGCAGATATCAACAACTGGCTCCACAGATGGTGTCTCCAAGAACTATTTGGATTCTTAGATCATGGGCTGTGACTCCATGAGGGTGGACTTCTGGCAAGGAAGGGATGGACTGAATCTCACATCAGTTGGAAGAAACGTTTTTGCCAACAGTCTCAAGAATTTGATCAGGAGGGCTTTAAACTGAGTCATCATAGAATCATAGAATCATAGAGTTGGAAGAGACCACAAGGGCCATCCAGTCCAACCCCATGCCATGCAGGAACCCCCAATCAAAGCATCCCCGACAGATGGCCATCCAGCCTCTGCTTAAAGACCTCCAAGGAAGGAGACTCCACCACACTCCAAGGGAGTGTGTTCCACTGTCAAACAGCCCTTACTGTCAGGAAGTTCCTCCTAAAGTTGAGGTGGAATCTCTTTTCCTGGAGCTTGCACCCATTGTTCTGGGTCCTAGTCTCTGGAGCAGCAGAAAACAAGCTTGTTCCCTCTTCAATATGATATCCCTTTAAATATTTAGCCAAGGCTATCATATCACCTCTTAACCTTCTCTTCTCCAGGTTAAACATCCCCAGTTCCCTAAGTCGTTCCTCATAGGGCTTGGTTTCCAGACCCTTCACCATTTTAGTTGCCCTCCTTTGGACACGCTCCAGTTTCTCCACATCCTTTTTGAATTCTGGTGCCCAGAACTGGACACAGTATTTCAGGTGAGGCCTGACCAAAGCAGAATAGAGTGGCACTATTACTTCTCTTGGTCTAGACACTCTACTTCTATTGATGCAGCCTAAAATTTCATTGGCCTTTTTAGCTGCTGCATCACACTGTTGACTCATGTTCAACTTGTGGTCCACCTGGACTCCTAGATCCTTTTCACACGTAGTCTCATTCAGCCAGGTGTCCCCCATTGTATATCTGTGCTTTTCGTTTTTCCACCCTAAGTGCAGTACTTTACATTTCTCCGTGTTGAATTTCATTTTGTTAGCTTTGGCCCAGCTTTTTAGTATGTTCAAGTCATTTTGAATTTTGATCCTGTCTTCTCGGGTATTAGCTACTCCTCCCAATTTGGTTGCAAATTTGATAACTTACCCCCAATACCGTCATCCAAGTCATTGATAAAGATGTTGAATAGCACTGGGCCCAGGACAGAGCCCTGTGGCACCCCACTGGTCACTTCTTTCCAGGTTGAAAAGGAGCCATTGTTGAGCACCCTTTCTGTTCGGCCAGTCAACCAATTACAAATCCATGTAACAGTTACTTTGTCTAGCCCACATTTTACCATCTTGTTTGCAAGAATGTCATGGGGAACCTTGTCAAAGGCCTTACTGAAATCAAGATATACTATATCCACAGCATTCCCTTCATCTACCAAGCTGGTAATTTTATCAAAAAAAGAGATCAGTTTTGTCTCCCATGACTTGTTCCTCTGAAACCCATGTTGACTTTTTGTGATTATGGAATTACCTTCCAGATGTTCACAGACTCTCTGTTTAATGATCTGCTCCAGAATCTTTCTGGGTATTGATGTCAGACTAACTGGACAATAATTGTTTGGATCCTCTTTTTTTCCTTTTTTGAAGATGGGGACAACGTTTGCCCTCCTCCAATCTGCTGGAACTTCTACTGTTCTCCAGGAGTTCTGAAAGGTTATTGCCAATGGTTCTGATATAACATTTGCCAATTCTTTTGGTACCCTTGGATGTAATTCATCTGGTCCTGGAGACTTATATTCATTTAGATTAACTAGGTATTACTGTACTATCTCTTTACTTATTCTATGCTGAAATTCTCCTATTCTGTCCTCTGCTCTATTATCCTCAGATTGAGCACCCTTTGCCTTTTCTGAGAAGACTGAAGCAAAGAAGGTGTTGAGTAATTCTGCCTTTTCTCTGTCCCCTGTTCACTTTTTGCCATCTTCTCCACACAGTGGCCCTACCATTTCCTTCTTCTTCCTTTTGCTGCAGACATACCCAAAAAAGCCCTTTTTATTGTTCTTAACTTCTCTAGCAAGCCTGAGTTCATTCTGCGCTTTAGCTTTTCTGACTTTAACCCTGCACGTGCTAGCTATTTGTTTGAATTCCTCTTTGGTGATTTCCACATTTTTCCATTTCTTATACATGCTCTGTTTAAAATTTAGGGGGGTTGCAGACTGCCAGAAATAGTGCAAATTGAGTCCACTTTAAGAGTTAAGGTTAGTGCTAGGGAATCATGGGAACTGGTGTTTTTTCCCTGAGACATTGAGCCTTCTCTGTCAGAGAGCTCTGGTGCCACAATAAAATACAGTTCCCATGATTCCCTAACCCTAACCCTAAAGGTGGACTGAATTTGCACTACTTCTGGCAGTCTGCAACCCCCTTTAGTTCAGTTGAAAGTTCCTTAGTCATCCATCCTGGTTTCTTGAGGCACCTCCCATTTTTCTTCCTCATTGGAACTGTTTGAAATTGTGCCTTCAGTATCTCCCTTTTGCGAAACTCCCATCCATCTTGAACTCCCTTCTCTTTTTGAATTCCTGACCATGGGATCACCCCCAGTATTTCTCTAAGTTTAGTAAAATCAGCTTTCCTAAAGTCTAGAATGCATGTCTGACTATGCCTGGCTTCTCCTTTCCACTGTATAATAAATTCCAGAAGAACATCATCACTCCCACCTAAAGATCCAACCACTTGCACCCCATTAACTAGGTCATCCCTGTTAGTTAGTGTCAGATCCAAAATAGCTGACTCCCTTGTTTCCTCTTCCACCTTTTGGACAATAAAATTGTCTTCAAGGCAAGTGAGGAATTTGCTAGACCTCGAGGATTTTGCTGAGTTTGAATTCCAGCAAATATCAGGATAGTTGAAGTCACCCATCACTACTATGTTTCTCCTTTCTGAGTGTGTGGTCATCTGTTCTAGAAAGGCATCATCCAATTGCTCTGCCTGGGTTAGGGGGTCTGTAGTAGACTCCCACAATAACATCCCTGTTGTTTCCCTCCCCTTTAATTTTTATCCAGATGCTCTCCACCTGGCTTCCATGACTGATGTCCTGGATTTCTTCACTGGCGTAAATATCCCTGACATATAATGGTATTCCTCCTCCTTTCCTGTTTGTCCTCTTTCTCTTGAAAAGGTTATATCCCTGTATTTCTACATTCCAATCATGAGACTCATCCCACCAGGTTTCAGTTATGCCTATAATACAGAATAAGTAAAGCGATAGTACATGTATACCTGGTTAATCTAAATGAATATAAGTCTCCAGGGCCAGACGAATTACATCCAAGGGTATTAAAAGACCTGGCAAATGCACCATATTTTCCGGTGTATAAGATGACTGGGCATATAAGATAACCCCCAACTTTTCCAGTTAAAATATAAAGTTTGGGATATAGTTGCCGTATAAGACGACCCCTCTTCCGAAGGGGGAAAATGAGAAAGTGTTGGGGGGAAGGACTGCCAATATCCTAGGTGATGCATTCTGGGGTATGTACAATTTGCAGCCAAGTAAGTGACCCTGGGCATGTCACACACTCTCAGCCTCAGAGGATGGTAATGGCAACCCCCATTTGAAGAAACACGCCAAGAAAACCCCATGATAAGATTGCCTTAGGGTTGCCATAAGTCAGAAAGGACTTGAAGACACACAAGAACAACAACAAAAAATCTGCAATTGTTTCATAGGTAGTACATGGGAATAGGATCCAGCATGGTGTAGTGGTTTGATTGTTGGACTACCACTCGGGAGACCTGGGTTTGATTCCCCACTCTGCCATGAAACCCACTGGGTGAACTTGGACAAGTCACACACTCTCAGCCTCAAGGGAAGGCAATGGCAAACCTCCTCTGAGCCAGTCTTGCCAAGAAAACCCAAGGATAGGGGTTCACCTCTTATCCGCTGCTGTTTCCTCCTCCTGTCTCACGCCACACTACGCCACCCCTTTCTCCTCCCCCCTCCTCCTCCTCCTCTGACCTGGACTTCCTCTCTTCCTCCTCCTCCCACCTCCCGCCGCGCCACACCTTCTTCCTCCTCCTCTGCCCCCCGGCGTATAAGACGACACCCGACTTTGGAGAAGATTTTCCTGGGTTAAAAAGTAGTCTTATATGCGAGAAAATACTGTAATATCAGAACCATTGGCAATAATCTTTGAGAACTCCTGGAGAAATGTAAGGTACTGTACTTGGGGTGGAAAAACAAAAAGCACAGATATATGATGGGGGACACCTGGCTGAATGAGACTACATGTGAAAGGGATCTAGGAGTCCATGCAGACCACAAGGTGAACATGAGTCAACAGTGCAATGCAGCAGCTAAAAAGGCCAATGCAATTTTGGGATGCATCAATAGAAGTATAGTGTATAGATCAAGAGAAGTAATAGTGCCACTCTATTCTGCTTTGGTCAGGCCTCACCTGGAATATTGTCAGGATTTTGTATGATATATGTAGTTATGGTATGGAAATGTTTAGATGTGTGAGAGTGGAAAATTTCCTATGAGAAAGGACAAGAGAAAAGTTTACATCCCAAAAGCTGTAACAATAAAGATTTACTTATTGGATTTACAAACATGAGTGTTCATGGCTGCTAAACAGCTAAATGACTGAAGAAGAAAGCTGCACCAAGGTTTTCATGAGTAAAAGCCTGGGGCTATAAAGGACTGCAGCCAGCCTTATCCTGTATACTCTGCACCAAATATCAATCAGTTATGGGCACCACAATTCAAAAAGGATGTGGAGAAACTGAAGGGTGTTCAAAGGAGGGCAACTAAAATAGTGAAGTGTCTGGAAACCAAGCCCTATGAGGAACAGCTTTGGGAGCTGGGGATGTTTAGCCTGGAGAAGAGAAGGTTAAGAGGCGATATGATGGCCGTGTTTAAATATTTGAAGGGATGTCATATTGAGGAGGGAACAAGCTTGTTTTCTGCTGCTCCAGAGACTAGGACACAGAACAATGGGTGCAAGCTCCAGGAAAAGAGATTCCACCTTAACATTAGGAGGAACTTCCTGACAATAAGGGCGGTTTGACAGTGGAACACACTCCCTCGGAGTGTGGTGGAGTCTCCTTCCTTTGAGGTCTTTAAGCAGAGGCTGGATAGCCATCTGTCAGGGATGCTTTGATTGGGAGTTCCTGCATGGTAGGGGGTTGGACTGTATGGCCCTTGTGGTCTCCTCCAACTCTATGATTCTAGGATTGCTGAGGTGTCCAGTAAACCCGTTTCTGAGATTATGCTGTATCAGTTCAAGCCGGTGAGTACTGATGACATGGACAAGATCCTTGGAAAAGTGAGGAAGATGACGTGCCCTCTTGACTCTTGCCCATCATGGCTGGTCGTCCAGGTGGGTGATGCATTGGTGGCCTTTCTTAAGGAGACCATCAATGCATCCCTTAGGGAAGGAGTTGTTCCATCTTGCCTAAAAGAAGTGGTTGTGAGACTGCTTCAGAAGAAGCCTTCCCTGGATCCCTGGGGCTTGAAAAATTACAGACCTGTATCACATCTACCATTTTTGAGCAAGGTGATCAAGCGGTCCGTTGCCTCTCAACTCCAAGTGATCTTGAATTAAACTGATTTCCTAGATCCATTGCAAACTGGCTTCAGACCAGGATTTGAGGTGGAGACTGCTCTGGTTGCTCTGGTAGATGACCTCTACCAAAACATTGACAGGGGAAGTGTGACCCAGTTGGTGCTGGTTCTGTACTCCAGTGGTTCCATTCCTTTCTCTCAGGCAGGTTCCAGAGGGTGATGCTCGGGGACAGTAGCTCATCAAAAATATAGCTTAATTGTGGCATTCCTCAGGGCACCATCCTCTCCCCAATGCTCTTCAATAGCTATATGAAGCCACTGGGGAAATCATCCGGAGACATGGGGTGGGGTGGTATCAGTATGCTGATGACACCCAAATATATTTATCCATGTCTCGGTCATCAGCCATGATGACAGAAGGTATTTCTCTCCTCAATCAATGTCTTGAAGCAGTAATGGACTCGATGAGGAAAAACTGACTCAAACTGAATCCAGAGAAAACTGAGGTGCTTACAGTAGGAGCTCCTCAACCAGGTATTAGGATACAATCTCCAGTCCTAGAAGGGGTCACACTCTCCTCGAAGGACTGTGTTAGCAGCCTGGGGGTGCCCCTAGACCCATCGCTTCACATGACCAATCAGGTGAATGCGACGATCAGGAGTGCCTGTTATCAGCTTCGGCAGATATGCTAACTGCACCCTTACCTGGAGATAAAGGACCTAGAAACTGTAGTACATGCACTGATAACCTCATGACTCGACTTCTTTAACGTATTCTACATGGGGCTACCCTTATACCTAGTTAGGAAACTACAATATGGCAGCCAGGTTAGTCACCGGGAAATCCAGAAGGGATCACATTACACCAATTTTGAGATCCCTTCACTGGCTGCCTATCAGTTCCCAAGCACAGTATAAGGTGTTGGTGATGACCTTTAAAGCCCTACATGGCCTAGGTCCAACCTATCTAAGGGATCGCCTCCTTCCATATAATCCGCCCTGCACCCTCAGGTCCTCTGGGAGGAATTTACTCCAACAAAGGAGAACTAGATTAACAGCAACCTGCCAGAGGTCTTATTCCATCGCTGCTCCCAAACTATGGAATGCCCTGCCAGAGGAGATCCATCAAGCAACTAGCTTGGAGAATTTCAAAAAAGCCATCAAAATGGATCTCTTCCAGCCGGCCTCCCCTGAATAAAATCATACCATATCTAATGTATGTCTCTCTCCCTCTCTTATGTTTCTATGTCTAGATTTTTATATTTAGATTTGTCAGATTTTATAATCACTGGTGTGAGTATGCCAGCTATCTTAATTTTTTTTTAGTATCATGCAATTTTAAGGGGGGGTAACTTGTTTTTATGTTACTGTTGTTTGTTGTGGGGGTGTCTTATACATGCAATTGTTGTGAACCGCCTTGATTGCTTTCAGGAAAAAGGCGGGTATAAAAATAAAGATGATGATGATGATGATGATTACAACAGAGGTGCCATAGCTGAGTAGGCTTTCTTCCATGTCCTCATAGAGTGAATTGCCTCCACTAGTGGAGTACAAAACCGGCCCCTTCCACAGACATCAGTCCTCAGACAGGCATGCAAATATAGATGAGAGAGAGAGACAGAAAGAGAAAGAAACTTTTTAAGTATCAAGATCCTTGAGCTTTGAATGTCATGACAAGTCTCTTAAATTCAGACTGGAAGTGTATTGCAGCCAGTGGAATTCCTCTGAAACCAACGTTATGTGATGATTCTATAGTACTACAGATAGATGTTAGAAACTACTGTTTTTTTGGCAGAGTTTGAAATAAGAAAAAGAATCTGCATCCCACTCCCACACAAGGGTTGGGATGGGAGGCATAGTTTGCCCAAACCACAAGGAGATAAGACTTAAAAGATACCTCGGCAGTTATGCCAAGCCTGAAAGATTTTTGTGGCGTGGCCAGAGCCAATTTATAATCTGTTGCCCCCAGTTTCTTCACTTCAATTTTGCAATCAAGGAGAATGTACAGAAGTTATTAAGCTGGGTTAAGTGTTCTATTTTTCATCTTTCCCAACTTTAAGGGGGGGGGGATTGGGTTTCAGCTTACTTAGCCATCTCTAATATTTTCCTGGTTTATCAGTGAGGGAGGGTTTTTTCCATTGTTGTCTGAGGCCAGGACTTCCTTTATATTTCATTGGCCTTTCCTTTACTCTGTTTTTTCCCCCTGCCTCATTCAGCATTTTCTGGTTGGGAGGTTTTTTCCACACCCTTTTTTTCCGTTTCCCCCTGCTTGTTAACAGCTTCTTCCTCCCTTCTTTTAGACCCCTTTTGATTATTATAGGCCTGGCAGCCATTTTATACTGCTGCACCTGCAGCCATGTTGCTCATGAGCTTGGTGGCTTATAAGCCTGGTCATTTTATACTGCTGCACCTACAGCCATTTTGCTCATAAGCCTGGCGGCTATTTTATATTTCTGCACTTGCAGCCTTGTTTAGACTAGGCCTGTGGCCTTGTGGTGGGTCTTATACAACATAAGAGGGCCCCATCTTTGCAACAGCAAGCTGACATCACTGGTTTTAGAGCTAATTGCCATGCTAATCTAGGTCAGGCTGGATGGTTTTTGGATGGGAGTCTGCCAATAAATACAAGTGATTTTGGCTTTTTATTTGCCTGCCTGGGGCAGCTGTCACAGTATCAGTGACAATCTGTGCTAGTCTGTTTATTTTAAAATCACTTTGTGACTTTTGTTATAATAATAATAATTATTGTAAAAATTATACAATTATTATTGAGATTCCTCACGGATATCATCAATGCATCATTCAAGGAAGGACATGTTCCATCTTGCTTGAAGGAAGCGGCTGTTAGGCTGCTTCTGAAAAAACCTTCCCTGGACCCCCTGGATATAAACTATAGGCCAGTCTCCTTGTTACCATTTTTGAGCAAGGTGATCGAGAGGGCGGTTGCTCTTCAACTGCAAGCTGTCTTGGAGGAAGCTGATTATCTAGACCCATTTCAAACTGGCTTCAAGACAGGCTTTGGGGTTGAGACTGCCATGGTTGCCTTGACTGATGATCTGCGTCTGAGCATTGACAGGGATAGTGTGACCCTGTTGGTGCTTCTAGACCTCTCAGCGGCTTTTGATACGATAGACCACAGCATCCTCTTGGACCGCCTGAGGGGGCTAGGTATCAGAGGCACTGCCTTGCAGTGGTTCCGGTCCTTCCTCTCGGGTAGGTCCCAGAGGGTGCTGCTCGGGGACAGTAGCTCCAGTAAGAGAGAACTCACTTGTGGGGTCCCTCAGGGGGCTATTTTGTCTCCGATGTTGTTTAACATCTATATGAAGCCGCTGGGTGAGATTATATGGAGTTATGGTGCTGGGTGTTATCAGTACGCTGATGACACCCAAATCTATTTCTCTGTGTCTCGTTCGTCGGCCTCGAATTCTGATGGCGTCTCTTCTCTCAATGAATGTCTTCAGGCAGTAATGGACTGGATGAGGAAAAACAGATTGAAACTGAATCCAGACAAGACGGAGGTGCTCACGGTAGCGGCCCTGAAACCAAGAATTGGGTTGCAACCTCCGGTTCTGGACGAGGTCACACTCTCCTCCAGTGACTGTGTTCGCAGTCTGGGGGGTGCTCCTTGACTCGTCGCTCCTGATGACAAATCAGGTAAATGCGACAGTCAGGAGCACCTGTTATCAGCTCCAGCTGATACACCAGCTGCACCCTTTTCTGGAAGTAAGGGATTTCAAGACAGTTGTGCACGCACTGGTAACCTCACGCCTGGACTTCTGCAATGCGCTCTACATGGGGCTACCCTTGGCTACCTATTGGCTTCTGGGCCCAATACAAGGTGTTGGTTATCACCTTTAAAGCCCTAAATGGCTTGGGTCCAAGCTATCTCAGAGACCGCCTCCTCCCATACAATCCTCCCCATGCTCTCCAGTCCTCTGGGAGGAACTTGCTGCAGCCTCAAAAATCAAGGCTCTCGGATACCTCCCAGAGGGCTTTTTCTGTTGTCACCCCCAGGCTCTGGAACGGCCTGCAGGACGAGATCCGTCAATTAACATCTTTAGACAGCTTTAAAAGGGCTGTCAAGACGGATCTCTTCTGGCAGGCCTTCCCAGACTAAATATCCCGGCCTCGGCCCTCCTCCCCTTCAGCAGATCCTCCATAACCCTTCCCTTGCAGGAAGCTGCAGGGGTTTTATTGTTGTTTTATTATTGTATATTTTAAACTTGTTGGAATTGGTTTTAATTAAATCTGGTTTAATAGTTTTTTAAGGGGTGGGTGGGAAATATGTTGGTTTTTAGGCTGTATTATTTTAATGTTGTGAACCGCCCGGATTGGGTCACCAATGAGCGGTATATAAATAATTTATTATTATTATTATTATTATTATTATTATTATTATTATTATTAATAAAATTTATTTTTATCCCGCCCCTCTGTGTAACGCAACCGGGGCAGCTTAAACTTTAAAATATACAATCATATCCCACAATCCCACCTCCCTTAAAATACAATTAAATAATAATAACAATTTAAAACACATTTATTAATAGAAACAATAACAATAGCTACAGCCAATCAGGGATGAGCAGGATGGCTGTCTTCTGATGGCTGAGATATCTATTTGAAAAAGGCCTAGCACCATACAACACTTTCTGGGTTATTCCCAGTATCTCGTAGACATTTGAAGATAATTCATTGGCTTAATTGTGGTGATTTTACTCTTAGCATTGTCATCCTTAGTGTTTCATTGTGGTTATTAATTAGCTGGATTACTTACATTTTGCATACCCTGTCAATTTGTTCTGCTTGGCTATGCCACCTAGCAAAGGAAAAGGGGTAATAAGGACAAAGGTCCAGCCCCAAAGGTTCCTAAACATACCTTAGTTGAGCCTTATTCATCTGACGATGATTCAGATGATTTGCCGTGGAAGAGATTTTCTCCAGGATTCAAGCTCTGCAGAAAGCACATGGGGTGTCTGCTAGGGCTATTCCTTGATATTCTCAACCCCCTCGGGCTGCTTCTAAGCATGCTAGATACAAACAGTTGTTTAATAAGATGAAATCTTATATCACTGTTTTGAAACTATCCAACTAGCTACCTGGCTGGATAGATTTAATTGTTTGTATTTTATCTCGGCTTTATTTTTAACTTGTTAATGGTTTAATTTTGTTTTAAGGGGTGGGTGGGTGGGTGGGTGGGAGGTGGGGGGGCAGGAATTGTTTTACCTATTGTATTTTTAAATTGATGTACGCCGCCCCGATTGCCGAGCAGAGGGGCGGGTTATAAATAAAACTTATTATTATTATTATTATTATGTGCTCAGGTTGCTGCAGGGGTGTCCACGTCATTGGGTGCCAAGGCCATGCCACAACCAGACACAGATGCCACACCTCTTAACTATTGTTATATGAATATTCACTTATTTGTCATTTGTATACATCCCTAGAACATAGAATATTCTGACAGGATGCAGTAAACAATGACAAAAATGATTTAAACACAACATAAAAAAAAAAAAAAGATCATGGAATCAATTACAGTCCCCAGTCCTGGATGGAGTCACACTCTCCTCCAAGGACTATGTCCGCAGTTTGGGGTACTCCTTGACTCGTCACTTCACGTGACTAGTCAGGTGAATGCGACAGTCAGGAGTGCCTGCTATCAGCTTCGGCTGATACGCCAACTGTGCCCATACCTGGATAGAAAGGACCTGGAAACTGTGGTGCATGCTCTGGTAACCTCACATCTGGATTACTGCAACGCACTCTACATGGGGCTACCCTTGTGCCTAACCCAGAAACTTCAATTGGTGCAAAATATGGCAGCCAGATTAATTACTGGAACATATAGGAGGAAGCACATAACACCGGTGCTTAAATCCCTCCACTGGCTGCCAACTAGTTTCCGGGCCCGGTACAAGGTGTTGGTTTTGACCTATAAAGCCCTACATGGCTTGGGTCCATCTTATCTTAGGGACCGCCTCTTCCCGTATGATCCCCCCCCCGTGCCCTTCGGTCAGCTGGGAAGAATCTGCTTCAACAGTCAAAGACGAAACTTATACAGACCTCACAGAGGGCATTTTCTGTTACTGCCCCTAAACTTTGGAATGACCTGCAGGACGAGATCCGTCTTATTACGACACTTGCTGCTTTTAAGAAAGCAGTCAAGACGGAACTCTTCCGGCAGGCCTTCCCGGAATAACGTCCTCACAGGGATGAGTATATTTCGGATTACTCTGCCCCTAATCTCTCCGCCGATTGTGGTATCACTGCTGCTGCTGATTTTTGTTTATTTTTATATTAGTAGTGTTCGTGACATTTTAATTTTCTCAAGTTTAATTCTGTTTTAAGGGGTGCGGGATGCGGGTTGAGGGTGTGGGACTCGGAATGTTTTAACTGTTGTATTATATATATATATATATATATATATATATAATTTTATTTTTTTTAAAAAACATAAAAAATCCACTTAAAATATATTCTTAGTCATCTTTACAGTACATTTACCCATAGTTCTAACTCCTCAATAGTTCTTTGAAAGTAAGTACATTTTTTTCACATTTTACATACATCATTTCTGTGTCTATTACTTCTATCTTCTATCATCATCTCAGATCCAGTTCATTTACACAATCTTAATAACTACTTTGCTGCTTTATTCCCATTTTCTATTTATATATTCTTCCACTGGAGCCCACTCTTCCTCAACCAATTCCACATTCTCATTATTCAATAACCTTGTCAATTTGTCCATTTCCTTCATCTCTAACAATTTCAATAGCCATTCATCTACCGTTGGAGTTGTCTCCTGTTTCCATTTGGAGGCTATTAGTATTCTTGCTGCCGAGACCATGTAAAGTATTAGTCTCCAATATTTTCTAGTTATATCTGCTTCTAGTTTGTATGTCATATTTAATAAATATAATTCTGGATATAATTCAAGTCCGTTTTTAAGTATGTCTTCCATCGTCATGTGTATTTTTTTCCAATACCTTTTCATTTTGGGACATCTCCACCAAACATGATACCAAGATCCAACATTGCTTTTACATTTCCAACATTTGTTCATTTGTAGTTTATAAATTTTTGCCATTCTAGCAGGGGTGAGATACCATCTTTGTTCCATTTTCCATTGATTTTCTCTTATGTCTTGAGAGTGAGTAAATTTTCTTGTCATTTTCCTTGCTTTCTCCCAGTGATCTACCATTATTGTCCTACCAATGTCTGTTGCCCACTTGATCATATTGTCTGATATTATTTCTTTTTCCTGTCTCTGACACATTAATATTTTATATAGTTTACTTATTCTCTGCTCTCTTGTCCCCAGCCAAATTTTATCTATGTCTTTCAATTCTTCTTCCACTCCTTGCAGCTTAATATCCATTTTAAATCTTTCCTTTATTTGGGTATATAATAACCAGTGCATTTTATCATCTAAATGTTGAATCTCAGACATAGCTTTAAGTTCCAATTGGTTTCCAATCTTCTCCAGTATCTCTTTATATTTTAACCAAATTCGAAGGGCTGTCCATCTTCCGAAAAAAGCTTCATGTGGTGAAGTCCATAAAGGTATTTTAGTGTATATTATTTTTTTCAGTTCTTTCCAAGTTTTAAGTAAGCTTCTTCTTATTACGTGGTGTTGGAATTCTTTGTGAACTCTATCCTTATCATAACATAAGTATCCATGCCATCCAAATCTGTTGTTGAATCCCTCCAAATTCAATATATCCTGGTCTTCTAATGTTATCCATTCGGATAGCCAATCTGAAACATTCGCTTTGTGGTAGAGTTCTAAATCTGGTACATTCCTCCCTCCATCTTTACTTTGGGGGGTTGCAGACTGCCAGAAATAGTGTGAATTCAGTCCACTTTTAGGGTTAGGGTTAGTGCTAGGGAATCATGGGAACTGTTATTTTTCTGAGACATTGAGCCTTCTCTGTCAGACAACTCTGATGCCACAATAAAATACAGTTCCCATGGTTCCCTAACTCTAACCCTAACCCTAAAAGTGGACTGAATTCACACTATTTCTGGCAGTCTGCAACCCCCCTTTGTCTTGTCATTGTTAGCCAATTGATTCTCGCTTTTTTACTTTTCCAAATAAATTCCTTCAAATCTTTTTGCCACTCTTGAAATATTTGCCTGTTATGTATTATCGGGATATTCTGAAATAAAAAATTTAATTTGGGTAAAATCATCATTTTTATCGTCTCTATTCTTCCTGATAATGATAACTGAATTTTACTCCAATTTATCATATCTTTCTTGATTTCTCTCCATTTTGGTTTATAATTGTTTTCGAATAAATCTACATTCCTTTTGGATATCCATATCCCCAAATATTTAGTTTTATTTACAACCTTACAATGCGTTTCTTCAGCTAATTCTGTTTCTTCTTTTTTTGTCATGTTTTTGGTAATTATTACTGTTTTGTCATAATTTATTTTAAATCCGGCCCTATTCCCAAAATCTTCTATCATTCTGAACGTTTCCTTTATATTTTCTATTGGGTCCTCCAATATCAATACCACATCATCGGCAAAGGCACGTAACTTATATTCTTTTCCTTTAATCTTCATTCCTCTAATATTTGGGTTTCCCCTTATCTGATTTAGTAATGTCTCCAACACCATTATAAAAAGAAGAGGTGATAACGGGCATCCCTGACGCGTCCCTTTGCTGATATTATTTTTTTGTGATTTGTTTCCATTTATCACCAGGCTTGCTGATTGCTCACTATATATTTCTTTAATCCAATTACAGAATTTTTCTCCCAACTTCATTTTTTTCACATATTTTTATCATAAAAGTCCAGTTTACATTATCAAAAGCTTTCTCTGCATCCAAAAATATAAGTCCCAATTTTTTGTCATTATTCTTTTCATAGTATTCAATCACGTCTACTATTGTTCTTATATTGTCCTTTAAATATCTTTGAGGTAAAAATCCCGACTGTTCTTTTTTAATTATTTGTGAAAATATTTTTTTAAGTCGTTCTGCCATTATTAATGCAAATATTTTATAGTCTGTATTTAATAAAGATATCGGTCTGTAATTCTTGGCTCGCATTTCATCTCTTCCCTCTTTGTGAATCAGTATTATATTTGCATTCTTCCAGGTATCAGGTATTCCATCTTTTATTATCCAATTAAATGTATCACACTATGGTTTTTTCAATTCCTCTATAAATGTCTTGTAATAAACAGCCGTATATCCATCTGGTCCTGGAGCTTTGTCCAATTTCAGCTTTTCTATTGCTTGTTCCACCTCTTCTTCAGTAAAGTCCTTATTTAATCTTTCCCTTTGATCCTCTGTTATCTCTGGTACGTCTTGTTTATTTATATACTTTTGAGTTTCCAAAGGTTCTATATCATCTTTCCCATATAGCTCTGTAAAGTATTTATAAAAAATATCTTGAATTTCTTGCTGAGTATGAACTACTTTGTTATCATCCTGTATCTTTGTTATTAATCTCTTTTCCTTTTCTTTTTTTAATCTATAAGCTAACCATTTGCCAGATTTATTTGCAAATTCAAAATATTTTTGTCGTACAAATTTCATCTTTTTTGCAATTTCTTCTGATAATCTTTTATCCAATTGATTCCTTAAATATTTCAATTGTTTATATTTGTTATCATTTGTAGGATCTGCTATTAATTGTTCCTCAATATGCTTAATTTTATCTTCCATAGATTTAAATTCTTGTTCTCTTTGTCTTTTTATCTCAGCAGCTCTTGAAATTAGTATCCCACATATTACTGCTTTGCTGGCATCCCAAATCGTTTTTGCTTTGATCAATGTTTTATTATTAATTTCAAAGTATTCTCTAATACTTAAACTCAATTTTGTCACAATTTTTTTATCTTTTAAAAGATAATCATTTAACTTCCATTCAGTTTTTTTCAATGATTTGTTTAAAGTTAATACAATTGCGTTATGATCCGATATTGTTCTTGGTAAAATTTCCATCTCTTTTATTTTAGTCTTCATGTTGGCTGAAGTAAAAAACATATCAATTCGTGAGTGTGATTTGTAAGATTCTGAAAAAAAAAAAGTATATCCTTTACTTTTTGAGTATAAATCAGTCCATACGTCTGTTAAGTTTAGTTGTTCCACTAAGTCAAAAAAAGATGTTGGGAGTTTCCCTTGGTTCTGTTTGATTTTCTTTTTTGATGTCCTGTCCATTTTAGGGTTTATTACCCCATTCCAATCTCCCAGTAAAATTAAATTGTGTTCGTCTTGGTGTACTCTTAAAATTTCTTCCTTTAAATTTGCATAGAAAGAGGCTTGCCTTTCTTTAGGACTATATATACATACTAAGAGGTATTTCCCTTCCTCTGTTTATACTTCCATGCCCAAATAATGTCCTTTTTGGTCCTTAAATAATTCAATCGCTTTATAGCTTTTTTGAATATATAATACAATTCCAGCTTTCCTTTTCTCATTTGTAGATGTAAACATCTGTCCTAGTTTCTTATTTACTAAGTATTTTGTCTCATTTCTTCTAATTTTAGTTTCCTGTAAACAAATAATTTGCGGCCTCTGTTTTCGTAATAAATGAAATGTTTTACTCCTTTTGTGTTTTGAGTTCAGTCCTTTTATATTCCATGAAATAATTTTCATAGCCATCCCCATTTTGTTTTAAAATTTTAAATAATACTATTTTGAATTCCAGCTGAATCTTAAAGTTGGCGATGAGGAGGAAGGCCAACTTAACTGTTGTATTTTTAACTTGTTGTAAGCCGCCCCGATTGCTGAGCAGAGGGGCGGGTTATAAATAAATTATTATTATTATTATTATTATTATTATTATTATTACAGCAGGATGAACCATCCCCACCACCAACTTGCAGTGACCCCGTAATAAGAAAAACAGGTTTCGAAAAGAGAGTCCATGATACAAAGGGTTTCAAAAGTAAGAAAAGTATTGGTAGTAGAAAAGCTGTTAGAAATTCTCTTCATCATCATGAAAACTGAGATGCCTGCAATGGTCAGGGTGTGTCATAAAAGCAGTGTGTCATAAGTAGTGTTCATATCAGCACTGTCATCAATAATGATGCTATCAAAGCTTTGTGTGGAATGTCAAACTGCAAGCTGCATCTGCACTGCAGGAAAAAATGCAGTTTGACACTACTTAATTTGCCATGGCTCAATGTTATGGAACCTTGGGATTTGTAGTTTGTTGTAGCACCAAAGCTCTCTGGCAGCAGGTTATATATCTCATAATCCCAGAATTCCATGGCATTGAATCATGTCAGGCTGGTAACAAGGCTTGAATGAGACTTTAGTATCTACACCCAGGCACTTAAATACCAGTGTGTAATGAAGAAGCTGGACTGGACAGCTCAAAGGTGAAGTCATTTATTTACAAGACCTAAGTAGAAGCTATATACAGAAGCAGGGACTATACAAACAAAACAAAGTTCCTCTCTGACTCTCACTACCTCTCAAACAGTAACGCACACAAAGACACCCCCCGACTCATCAGGAGAGGTTTCTTGTTGTGCTGGCCAAATAAGGACAAAGACTCCTGGTTGGTGAAGGCACGCGAGAAACATCACACCAGCGCGCCTAGCCCAACAGGTTGTTTTACCAATTCTCGCAAGGTTATGTGAGAATTGGACGAGAGTTTGTTGAATACAACTCAGCGCAGCCACGTGGAGGCAGCCATTTTTATAGTCGAGACGGTGAGAGTAACATCGATCTGTTCTCTGCTTTTGGCATGCTCGGCTTTGGCCTTGCGTTTTTGGGCTTGCGCTATTGTAGCTCTTGCCTACTTATTCTGTTTTCCTCATCATTTAATCCATGGACTCAGGTATTCTCCTAGAGCAACCTGTGGGGGTGAGTGAGTGGCCTTCGGGCTGGCCTTCAGGGCCTCCTGAATCTCCGCATCTCCAATTCTTGGGGACTACACCTGAGGAGGGTTCTCCGGGTTCTTTCTCACTAGGTGTGTTGATCTGGTACCTTTTTAGGCCCTGAGGTGCCCCGGTCACTCGATCTGGTAAGGTTGGGACCCACCGCTGGTCTGGGGGGAGGTCGTTGGCACTTTCTCCCGGTGGTGAGAGTGTGAAGACGTTAGTCTTTGGGTAAAGGTTCTGTGTCGGGCCTTCGGTGAACACCTCTCCAGTGGTGGTTGCCAGCGATGCTTCCTGGCTGTGGTGTCTCTTGAGAGACTTGGGAGAGGGCGGCCTACTAAGGCCAGGTGGTAATCATCCATGGGGGTGATTTTGTTTAGGGCCCATGTTCCTTGTCACCGACCTCAGGATGCCACATAGTAAAGCCCAATCCAAACGCCGCACGGCTTCTGCTGCACCTTCTGCAGGTCACTTGGCTTCTAAAAGACCTTCGAAGCCTAGCAGCAGAGAGGAGGATTTAGTTGCCCAAGTTACTCAGCTAGGCAAAACTGTACAGGCTTGCGTGGTGCTGTGCAAACAACTTGCACAAAAGGAACTCCAGGCTACTGCCTCTTCCTCAAGCATCAACCCTTCGGGTCATGACAACACTGAAGCGTCTTCTTGCATGGCAGCACCTGAGTCTCAGCTGGCTACTGCTACACCGGGCCCGCCAGTGGCTTCGGCAGTGGAGATCGGGTACCCCACGGTTGCCGATGTGTGGGATCTTCTGCAAAAAGTCCCGGGTTTGGGACCGCAGGGTGTGGTTCCCCTTCCGTCTGGGCAGCCTACTATGGCTAATTTGTATAACCTCTTACAGAGGGTGGTTCCAAGCAGCGCAATGGAGCAGGCTGGTGGCGAGCAAGGAGGCAATCAAGCAGCTGCTGCCTCCGCTACCTTGGACACCTGAGCTGTTGCGGGGCCACATTTTGGGGGACCTTCGCAGTCAAGTGGTGAAATGGCTCAAGCTTCAAGTTTAGGTTAAGTATAGCAGCAGTCACAATGATTAGGAATTTGGGTTCAGGTGCCCTGCTGGCTAAATGTGATATTAAGTCTGCCTTCAGACTTCTCCCTGTACACCCAGATGATTTCAACCTGCTGGGTTTTCAGTTTGATGAAAAAAATTATTTTGACAAAGCAATGGCAATGGGGTGTTCAATTTCTTGTGCTATGTTTGAGACATTCAGCACTTTTCTCCATTGGTGTGCTGTTAAGAGAACTGGCAATAAAGCTATTGCTCATTACTTGGACGATTTTTTACTAACAGGTATCCCTGGTTCCTCGCAATGCCTTAATACTTTAGTACAATTTCAAGAACTGATGCAGGAACTTGGAGTGCCTTTGGCGGAGGAGAAAACAGAGGGTCTACATACTCAGTTAACCTTTTTGGGCATACAGATAGACACTATTGCTGGAATTTCTCGATTGCCCAATGAGAAATTGGTGGCTATGAAGCATCAGGTTCAGATTATGTTGAAAAAATGAAAGTCTACCCTGCTTGAGTTCCAATCGCTTACAGGCTCGTTAAACTTTGCCTGTAGGGTGGTAGTCCCAGGACGAGCATTTTGTACTAGGCTTTACAAGGCTACTGCAGGAATAGTGGCTCAGCATCATTATATTAGAATCACAAGGGATTGTGCCTCAATCCACTTGTGAGGATCTTAAGGTTTGGCACTCCTTTCTGGAGCATTATAATGGTGTATCATTTTGGAGAACTGAAATGCTGTGTTGTGCAGATTTCCAGGTCCATTCTGATGCTGCTGGTGCCCATGGCTTTGGAGTTTTTTGGAATGGCCAGTGGCTGCTGAGGCATGGCCTCCTGCATGGGTTGAATCTGGGACTTTACTTTCCTGGAATTGTTTCCAATCGTTGTGGCTGTGCACTTGTGGGCAAGCCACTTTGCTAACAAGACTGTTAGGGCTTTAAAGGTTAAAACCAACACCTTGTACTGAGCCCAGAAACTAATTGGCAGCCAGTGGAGGGATCTAAGCACTGGTGTTATGTGCTCCCTCCTAGATGTTCTGGTAATTAATCTGGCTGCCATATTTTGCACCAATTGGAGTTTCCGGGTTAGGCACAAGGTAGCCACATGTAGAGTGCATTGCAGTAGTCCAGACGTGAGGTTACCAGAGCATGTACCACAGCTTCCAAGTCCCTCATATCCAGAAAAGGGCACAGTTGGCGTATCAGCCGAAGCTGATAACAGGCACTCCTGACCGCCACACTCACAGTCATGTGAAGCGACGAGTCAAGGAGTACCCCCAAACTGCGAACACAGTCCTTGGAGGAGAGTGTGACGCCATCCAGGACTGGAGACTGTATACCCAAATCTGGTTTTGGGGCTGTAACTGTCAGTACCTCCGTTTTGTCTGGATTCAACTTCAATCTGTTTTTCCTCATCCAATCCATTACCACTCTGAGACAGTCATTAAGAGGAGAGATGCCACCTGAAGTCTGAACCGATGATCTAGTCATGGAGAGATATATCTGGGTGTTGTCAGCGTACTGAAGACACCGAGCTCCATGCCTCCGAATGATCTCACCCAGCGGCTTCATATAAATGTTAAATAAAATCGGGGACAGGATGGCGCCCTGAGGGACACCACAATTAAGCTCAATTTTGGATGAGCAACTGTCCCCAAGCCTCACCCTCTGGGATCTGCCTGAGAGGAAGGAACAGAACCACTGCAAAGCAGTGCCTCCAATTCCTAACTCTCTCAGGCGATCCAGGAGGATGGCATGATCTATAGTATCAAAAGCCGCTGAGAGATCCAAGAGCACCAGCAGGGTCACACTACCCCTGTCGATGCACAGGCAGAGGTCATCGGTCAGAGCAACCATGGCAGTCTCACCTCCAAATCCTGTCCTGAAGCCGGTTTGAAATGGATCAAGATAATCGGTTTCATCCAAGACTGCCTGGAGTTGGGAAGCAACTGCCCTCTCGATCACCTTGCTTAAAAAAGGTAGCAAGGAGACTGGTCTATAATTGTTTCTATCCAGGGGGTCCAGGGAAGGTTTTTTTTGGGAGTGGCTTAACCGCCGCCTCCTTTAGACAAGATGGAATACTACCCTCCCTGAAAGATGCATTGATTGTGTCCCAGAGGAACACTTTCTATGCATCCCCCCCCCCCGGACGACCAGCCAAGATGGACATGGATCGAGGGGGCAAGTCGTCTTCCTCACCCTTCCAAGCAGCTTGTCCATGTCATCGGTACTCACAGATTGGAATTGATCCAGTAAAATGCCATCAACGGAGTTCCTGGATACCTCGTCTAAGGACTCTGCCAAAACACTGGCGTCCAAGTCGGCTCTTATCCAGGAGATTTTATCTGCAAAGTAGGTATTAAATGCCTCACAGTAGGCTGTTGTTGGGTTAAGTAGAGGGCTTGGCACAGGGGAAACCTTCGTCAATTCCCCCACCACTCTAAACAGTTCTGCCGGGCGAGACTCTGCAGACGCAATATGTGCAGAACAGAAAGATTTCTGCACTGCACGTAAAGCCTCCCTATAGGAATCAAGATGATTCCTAAGGCGAGTTCTGTCGGATAAGAGACGAGTCCTTCGCCATTCGCGCTCTAGTCGTTATCCAACCTGCTTCATCCTTCTAAGCTCCTCTGAGTACCAGGGCTTACGGTTCGAAGTGGGTTGGAAAGGACGCTTTGGAGCGATTGTGTCAATAGCCCTGGTGAGGTCGATGTTCCAAGTATTCACCAAGGCTTCAACAGAATCACTGGTGTTACCAACCATTAAACCGTCTAAGGCTTTCTGGAAACCGATGCGTTCCATTAGCCTTCAAGGGTGGACCATTCTAATGGGTCCGCCACCCCTGGGAGGGTGAACAGTAGCCTTTAGTTCTGCCTTGATCAGAAAATGATCCGTCCATGACAATGCGGAGGTTTCTTTGACCTCCACCCACGGATATTCCTGCTCCGTACTAAAGACCGCATCGAGGGTATGACCAGCACAATGTGTGGGCCCATCGACCAACTGGGATAGGCTCATGTTCGTCATGGTATCCATGAACTCCCGAGCCATGCCAGTTAGATCTTGTAAACTGGTGTCAAGTGGGATGTTGAAATTGCCCAGAACCAGAAATCTAGGCAATTCCAACAACAACTCAGAAACCAGGGTGGTCAGCTCAGTTAGGGAGTCTCTTAAGCAACGGGGTGGCTGGTATACCAACAGAATCCCTAAACTATCCCTGGTCTTCAGGCTAAGGTACATACACTTGATATAGGTCGTTTTCCGGATAGGCTTTCTGATCAAGGTTAAGGTGTTCCTGTGGACCAAGGCTATGCCATCCCCCCCCCCCACTTTCCCTCACCTGCTCAGTGACTGAGTACCCGGCTGGGAGGGCCTGCGCCCATATCACTGCACTGGCATCCCCCAGCCAGGTCTCCGTGAAGCATGCCAGGTCAGCCACTTCATCCACCAAAAGATCGTGGATGATATGGGTCTTATTTTTGACCGACCTGGCATTACAGAGGAGCAAGTTGAGGGTTGGTGGAATGGTTGGCACGCTCTCCAAGTTATCTTGGGAAACAGAGCTAACTGAAGGTGGGATAGATATTAAGCATTGATCCCTCCTTCTTTTGTAACATTTGTTAACTCTGTAACCACCATACCTTCCCTGTCCCCACACAACCTGAATATCTGCTCCCAGACTATAATCAGCTCTGCTAAGCGGAGAGGGAGATGAGTGGCCAACTGATTCCAGTCCCATCTAAAGCAGCAGCTTCATAGATAGGGGAAGGGCCATGGGGGAAGATAGTCCTCCAAAGAGTTCTGTGACATCCCGCCTTAGGAGCCGCTGAGTTGCTGGGACAAGGTCTTCCTGGGAAGGGTTTTAAGCCCTCCTGAGTTCTCCCTGGCTTCACAGTTGCCGTTGGTGTCCTTTGGCCGCCTTGGGAGGGGATGTTACAGGAGGCTTGGTCCTCCACCAGTCCTCCACATGGCTCAGATGGCACCACAGCCGCTGAGTTTCTGGGACAAGGTCTTCCTGGGAGGGGTTTTAAGCCCTCCTGAGTTCTCCCTGGCTTCACAGCTGCTGTGGGTGTCCTTGGGCCGCCTTGGGAGGGGATGTTACAGGAGGCTTGGTCCTCCACCAGTCATCCACATGGCTCAGATGGCACCACAGCTGCTGAGTTGCTGGGACAAGGTCTTCCTGGGAGGGGTTTTAAGCCCTCCTGAGTTCTCCCTGGCTTCACAGCTGCCATGGGTGTCCTTGGGCCGCCTTGGGGGGGGATGTTACAGGAGGCTTGGTCCTTCGCCAGTCCTCCACACGGCTCAGGTGGCATCACAGCCACTGAGTTGCTGGGACAAGGTCTTCCTGGGAGGGGTTTTAAGCCCTCCTGAGTTCTCCCTGGCTAGGGTCAAAAGGGTTGTGGAGGGATGGTCCAGAGAGTCTACTATGTCAAAGGACTCTAGAAAGCCAATAACTGGCCCTGTCCTTTCCAAGTTATGGGAGCAATTGATCCTAATATGTCACTCACCTAAGGAATTGGCCTTACTCAGGGCGGTATTCACTACTGCATTTTTTGCTGCCCTGAGGATTAGTGAAATTGTCCCGGGTTCCAAGAATGATAAATTGGGCAGGGCATTATTGATTTCTGACATCAGTTTAGATGAGCACGGGATCCTGATTCACATTAGGCAGTCTAAGACTGACCAGTTTGCCAAAGGTTAGTCCTTATTCCTGGCCAAAGCCCAACAGGGTCAAATCTGCTCAGTGACAGCGATGGGAAATTATTTAAGAATCAGGCCTAATGCGCCTGGATATTTGTTTCTGCATTTGTCCGGCCTGCCCCTAACACAATTCCAATTCAGGACAGTGTTAAAAGAAGCAATAAGGAAGGCTGGGTTGCCTAAGGATTCTTTTTTCTTGCACTCCTTTAGTATCGGAGCTGCCACTTATGGCTTGAGTGAAACTGACATTTGCAGGATTGGCAGGTGGTGTTCACGTTCTTTTAAATCTTATGTTAGGCAATCAGGTAGTGGGACTCCCGATTAGTCATGCTGACTATTTTGCTTTGTTTCAGCTGGCTTCATTCCTGGAGATATTTGGACAGTTGGACATAGCCTGGTGGCTTGGGCAGAGCGCTTCCTGCTGGAGCACCGTTATGACAATTCCCTGGGCCTAGCCAACATTGGTTGCACGGTCTGGTTTGAGGAGAGGGGCATAATGTGGCCATCTCTCCTCCCTTATATTAAGGAAATGGCACGGTCGCGTCCTCAACCCTGGGCAGTGGTTGTTCACCTGGGGGAGAATGACCTGGTGCGTGTACCTTCTTTGCAGCTTGCCAAGCAAATCATGAAAGATTGAGGGCCTAAGCAGACTGCCAGAAATAGTGCACATTAAATTGAGGCACTGCCCTGGCTCAGTGCTAGGGAATCATGGGAACTGTAATTTATTGTGGCACCAGAGCTCTCTGACAGAGAAGGCTCAATGTCCCAGAAAAAAATACAGTTCCCATGATTCCCTAGCACTGAGCCAGGGCAGTGCCTCAATTTAATGTGCACTATTTCTGGCAGTCTGCTTAGGCCTTTAGAGAAGTTGAAAGCGATTTTCCCTCTGACAGTAATAATTTGGACTAAGTTGGTGCCTAGGCGATCTTGGTCTGGTGTACAAAAGGACTCCACCATCAACAATGTGCGGTGATGGCTAAATCGCTTTGTTTCCAAGCAATTGATAAAGAAGGGCATGTGTTTGATTCAACATGACATCAAGCTAGACAAGCCTCAATTGTACAGGCCAGATGGGGTACACCTCTCCTCGGAAGGGTTATTGTTGTATGTTGGTGCCCTCTCTGATCAGATTTATGAAGCTATCTGTGGGGGGGGGAGGGGATGCCTAGCTGGGCTGGCCCCCTCTTGTTGCGAGGAATGACCCCCATCCCACAGATAAACTTAATTCAGCTAGTTAAATTAGGAATTAAAATTTGGCGCTAAACAAATTCACAGGAAATGATGTAATCAATTAATGGTTGACATCATAACATTTTGTGACGTCATATGACAAAATATGATGTCAGTTCCGGGGAGGGGTTTGTTATTTGTTTATTTATTTACTGTTATTATTTGTTGTTTAATTATCGTTTTGCCACGGGCAATGAAGGACCACCCTTGGGTGGGTACACCTTCATTTACACCTGTGGCAAAGTTGATATATTAATAATTCAATCCTTTGATTTAGACCCTGTACAATTTAATAAACGTTGTGGCCTGTTTAAACCCAAAAAGGAGTCTTGTGTTTTTTGTGCCAGTACAACAACTCACCTACTACTTTTCAACTCTGTAACCCACAGTTGTTTACCTTAAGACACAGCCTTATATAGTCTTGTCTGATGCAATCACTCCAGCACATGTTTTTTTAAACCATTACCTCATTGTGCTTAGTCACTCACACACAGGTGTAGTACAGAATCTGCATTTATCTACATGACTTTGCAGTTCTAGATGTTAATTTGCCATAGCTAATATAGTTGATAGTGTCAACATGCATTACTTCTGCAGTGTGGTAGCAGTCTGAGTAAATAACTAAAAAAATAAACCTAGACTTTTGGAAATTAGAGGAGCATTTCATGCAGTCCTAAAGCTGTGGGTTGCCTGCCTGCTGCCTTACAATGCAATGTCCATATTCAGCAAGGGTCTGTCTTGCAGTACTATGTAGGGAAGCCAGCAAAGTGACTGTTATGCATTGAGCACAGTCATGACTGGAGAAGATGGGAAAAAGACTGGTAGGGAGGTCCTTGAGAGTCAGAGGAGGAATCAGATCATGTTGCATCCTTGAAGAACTAACTCACCATTTGGAATAAAGCCATCCAAACATTTCTCATATAGAACTCTCTCATGTATTTTTTGACATTTCCTCTCTTTAGGGTTCCTCCTTAAGTGATTTAAACACCATCCTGATTAAATTCCTTTTCCTTCCTTTTCATTACCCTTGAATTGGGTGCAGAATTCCTGGGCCCTTTCACACTGTACTATGATTTCACTTCATCTGTCATGGCTTCATCTTGTGGAATTGTGGGATTTTCAGCTCAGGGAGGAGTATTTAGAACTGTCAGCTGGAAAACTCCTCTAGTGCCTCAACAAATTACAAAATCCATATAAGGTAGTAATGGTAGTTAAAGTTGAATTATAGTGCTATAATTGTGTGGTATCAAAGGGACTCTGGAAGCATCTGTGAACTTTTAATATCGGCTGAGATGCTGAATCATGAGAAGTGGCTATGTCATGGCCCCTGTCCAGCCTCCCTAAACATCACTTTTCTCAACTGCAAGCCATATCCAGGCTGAGGGGGAGCAGGGGGTAGTATCAGAGAAGTGCCCAGCTATCTTCCTATGGAAACACTGTGAGAACCATCATAGGAACTTCCTCATTGCTATCCATCCAGTTACAGTAAGATAGCTGGATGCTTGACTGTTATTTCCTTTCTCCCCATCAGCCAGGAAATAACTGTGTTGG
Source organism: Phrynosoma blainvillii (assembly GCA_026167975.1). Classification (NCBI taxonomy): domain Eukaryota; kingdom Metazoa; phylum Chordata; class Lepidosauria; order Squamata; family Phrynosomatidae; genus Phrynosoma; species Phrynosoma blainvillii. The sequence continues at coordinate 105,308,959 of JANUYF010000001.1, forward strand.
AGGGCTCCAGATGGGAAAAAAGGGCTGGGGGGTTTCATCGTTGTGCAAATGGTAAAGAATTGTAGCCCCCACAATGACTCATAAATGAGTTATCATGGCCTAAGTCCTATTTACACAATCATAACTCACTAAAAGGATGCCACCCATTGTTTAATATTATTTCAACATTGTAGACTAAGGGGTCTTCCTAGTTTGTCTGAAGAGGCATTTCTCATAATACAGCTTCCTGTGTTGTTTTTGCTTCTGTATCCAGATGTCTCATCCTTTGGGAAGGGGGGCTGTTTAGAGTGATTTCTTCAAAAAACACTAAGGTTCTTCCAAAGAGTCCCCCCCCCCCCACACACACATTGTTTGCTCAAGTAGTGTGCTTTCAAGGGCAATTTCTGGTTTCAAGGGCAATTTTTTGCTATCTGGATTTTTTTTAAAATAATAATAATAATAATCTGAGTTATAGAGTAATGGTAGCCCTGGTGGTGCAGTGGTTAAATGCCTGTACTGCAGCCATTCACTCACAAACCACAAGGTTGCAAGTTCAATACCAGTCAGGACTCAAGCTCGGCTCAGGCTTGCATCCTTCCAAGGTCGCTAAAATGAGTACTCAGCTTGTTGGGGGCAATTAGCTTACAGTTGTAAACTGCTTAGAGACTGGATAGCACAGTATGAAGCAGTATATAAATGAAGCTGCTATTGCTATTGCTATAGTATATAAGTATCATTCACTAATGCACTATAGCACTACAATTGTAACAGGAAGGAAGGAGGTATAATTTTTTTGTTCTAATACTTTTCAGAATTTAAAAGAAGCCCACTTGAAGAGGAAAAAGATTGCTGCTAGTGACAGAAATTGTCAGAAAATAATCTGAGACAACAGAAATGTCATTTGGATTTTTTAAAAAAACAAAACAAAACAAAACCCCCAAAACCCAAGACTTATACCCCGCCCCCCCAACACAAACAGGAATTGTCAGGGAAGGAAATAAGTCCTGCCATGTTTTTAAAGAACACATATAAAATATCTTTACTTGCACGATTTATCTATAAACAAATGTACGGTGTTATGGAGGAGAGAGAAGAAAAAGACAAATGGTTGTAGGTTAAAGTGATGCAGAAATAAAGGGATATAGTAATGCAAACAAGCAAGTGTACAAACATTTAAACTAGCAGTCAGTGATTACAGGCATGTAAATGTTGCTAACTCTAACCCTTTTTCACTTGTGCATGGGCGTCTAAATTCCCATCTTAACTTGCAGGTTCTCAAAGCAGTCTCTTCATAAAGCCTTGGTCAAGATGGCAGCTATCATTTCATTAACAAGACAGTAGAACCATCTTACTCTTTTCTCAGTTCATACACCTTATATCTTTTTCCAGTGTGTCTGCTGCTTAGAGACATACTCTGAGAAAGCCTAGTACACCTTAGTCTATCTTCTATAACTTTGGGGGGAAGCAGATGGAGGCGTCGGAGACGCCGCCGGACGGAGCGCCGCGGGAACGCAGCCTCCGCACCCCGGCGCTCCTGCGGTGTCCCTGGAAGGAGCGCTAAATCAGCGCTCCTTCCACAAGACAGTGAAAGTGCACCCTAAAAGCATAGGGCGCACTTTCCCTGACTCTTCTGCCGCAGCACGTCCGGTCGCTGCGGCGGGAGGTTGCCCCGGAAGCGCCAGCCGTGCGGAGGACCGGCAGCTCCCAGGGCGACCTCAGGAAGAGGAAGGAGCGCCATGCGTGCGGTTGCTCCTCCACTTCCGGGTCTCGCAGATGACTCAATTAGTCGTCTGCCAAGGCCCTTTGATTGTTTTTTGTTCTGTTATTCCAGAGTTGGTCCATAGTTGATCAAGCAGTAGCAATTCTTTGCATCCCTCTGATGCTGCAATTCTTATTCAGAGTACCACACCCAGACCTTTGAATCTGGATAAAATCTCCACGAATAACCTATTTCTTTTTCTTCAGTGTTCCTATCAACAGTATTGTGAAAGCATCAAAGAATGTACTGAGACTGATACAACCAGAATCTGTAACCCAGGACATTGATTTCTAATTCATCATCTGGAGGGAGAGAAGGACAGGCCGGCTCCATCGGGCCTAGCCTGAAAAGAAGAACTCCCTCCCTCCCTCCCTCCCTCCACCATCATCTGGAGGGAGAGAAAGACAGGCCGGCTCCATCGGGCCTAGCCTGGAAAGAAGAAGGCCCTCCCTCCATCCACCGTCATCTGGAGAAGGACAGGACAGCTCCATTGGGCCAGCCGGAAAAGAAGAAGGCCCTCCCTCCCTCCACCATCATCAGGAGGGAGAGAAGGCAGGCTGGATCCATTGGGCCTAGCCCGGAAAGAAGAAGGCCCTCCCTCCATCCACCATCATCTGGAGGGAGAGAAGGACAGGCTGGCTCCATCAGGCCTAGCTGGAAAAGAAGGAGGCCCTCCCTTCATCCACCATCATCAGGGAGAGAAGGCAGGCTGGATCCATTGGGCCTAGCCCGGAAAGAAGAAGGCCCTCCCTCCATCCATCATCATCTGGAGGGAGAGAAAGCAGAATGCCTGCTGTCTTAATCTTATTATGTTTATTACAATATTGTATTTATTTTACATTTGTAAGCCACCTTGATTGCTTAGGCAAAAGGTGGGATATAAGAAATAAATTATTATTATTATTATTATTATTATTATTATTATTATTATTAATTGCATTCATCAATTGCTAGTGCATTTAAAAAGAAAAGAAAAAGGAGCCCTGGTGGTGCTGTGGTTAAATGCCAGTACTGCAGCCTCAAGGCTGTGAGTTCAATCCCAGGGCTCTTTTATAAGCACTGCTTTAATATAAAACTCCCTCTGTGGGTCTCCTGTTATGGCCCTAAACCAGAAAAAGCCCAGCCGGCATGGATCCAAGGCGAGGACCTCACTTAGGCACCTGAGAGGTCAGATCTGCCTCTACAATAAATTAGCAGATCAAAAGGCTAGGTTTAGGATTTGCAAAGCAGGACATTCGCACCTAGGAGATTTATGAGTACCAACCAGGATGTGTTCAGCTAAGAATGAGATAACATCAACATCTCCCCTGTTTGAAAATTGTCTACTTCAAAGACAACCTTTGATATACAATAATCAATCCTCACCCCTGGCTATTTTCAGCCTATATTAAGACCTCCAAAACTGTGCCCTGAGAACTGGTTTTGGGAAGGGAAGGGGGGATCTTATGCCCTCTCTGAAATTCCTAACCAGTTTCCCTCAGCTGCCTCCAGTGCAACTTCACTCCATAAGCATCTGAGTCCATCTTCACTACAGGAGTGCAGAGTTTCTAGGTAACTATTCTGTGTGTGAAGCCTTTATTTACAGATTCCATGTATCTTCTGTGTGTATGTGTGTGTTTGCTTGTTGATTTATTTTTCTCCCTTAATAAAAGTACCATTCTTTGGAAGAATGCGGCCTCTGTGAAGGTTCTCTCCCCCCTCCCCCTCCCTGTACACATTGGATTATGATCCTGCTTATTAATTTTGAGCTAATTAAAAATCCCCCAAAGTCAAGTTCGTATTACAGCTCCAAGGTTGACTTTTGTAGGTCAGTAAAATCAGTACCCAGTTGTTGGGGGAAATTGGCTTACAAAGCAATCTGGGGTGGAATCAAGGGCCACAAAAATAGCCTGGTAGGAGAACACTTTACTTATACCTCTGGTTCAAATCCCAAGTACTAATATCACTGGGGGGGATAGTTCTGCAACTGCATGCACCATACTCATTAAGGAAAAATATATCTTCAGCAATTTCACATGAGGGGTGGTGGTTGTCAAAATTGCACGCACACACACACACACACACACACACACACAAAACAACACCCTAATTTTCTCTTGGAGATACACATAGTATATAATCATAGTGATTAGTATTCTTAAGCATTGATATACTTTAGCTTAGTGTAGCCAAAAGTCTATGAAGGGGAATTTTATTTAGTTCAAATCGAGAGGGGGTCAGCTACAAGGACCCCCTGCGAGACTGTCTCCCACATGTATACCAAGAGTCCAGTGGATTTAAGAACTGGTGCAGAGACAGAATTCTCCAATTAAAGTATTATTTATTCACACAGCAATTCACATACACGCACACACTCACACAAGGCTTAGGGATCAGGGGTTAGCTTGGAAAGGTTCAGAGACAACACTACGGATGATACTACAGATGAAGCCTTCTCTGGGATCCAATTGGGTGAAGTGGTGTGAGACACAACCTTTCTGAGAGGGTGGGTTGAACGGAGGTCCCGGTAACTAGATCAGAGTACAAAGTGACACAGGGTCCCCCTGAATGCAGACTAGCGACACTGAGGGGAGAAATCTAGGGGTTTTTATGTACAAAATCTAGCCACAGGGCAAAGGTGTGAGATTGCCTGGGTGAGGTAATCCAGTCTGTCAATATTCAAGGAGAAATAAGAGAGGATTAAGTCATTTGCTAGCCCATCAGGTGAGACATCTAGGCCATTATTGCCCATCCTTCTGATTATGGAGGTGATGGTGGTCCATTTGCAACTTCCACACTATCTGCCTGACTTTGGAGATTGGGGATTTTCCAAGTGACCTAGGCATGACCTCTTTGCTTTGCCATGGAGGCACTTGGGGTCCACAGCAGAGTGCATCTGGGGCCATGTGGAATTCATACACACAAAAAAATTCAGAAAAATGCACTGATGCTAACATTAGCTCATATTCTGTTTCCCAATGCTTTGGTATGAAAAATATGGGGGAAGCAAAACTTGCTGTTTGGTTGGATAGACACGGCTCCAAATTTTCTGTTTTCCATTTTCTGGAGGAAACTGTGATTCCACCAGTGATGGGGCTTTGCAACATTTAACTAATAAGATAACTGCTGGGGGAATGCTATGGACAGATTGCAAATGCATTTAATTGTCATCATTATTACTTGGAAAATGGACTTCTGATTCCAGGAAAATAGCAGCTTTTCAAGAAAATCTGCCAGGACATGGAGAAAAATGTTTTAATCATACAGTTTTTTTTATTTATTATGCAGGTAGGGTTGGGAGGACCATTAATTATAAAAAACAAACAAAAAAACCCCTCAATATTTCCTCTTGAAATGGAGCTCTAGTAGATATAATCTCACTCTCACATCTTGAAACTTCAAATTATTTTCCAGAAATACTCTCTTGGTATATCATTATATATGGGATAAATCACTATACTGTAAATGTCACATTACTGCAGAGAGTACAAAAGAAAAACAGAGGAAATCAACATGAATTTGGAGAGATTCCACATGCCTGTTAGAGATTATTTTAAAATATAATACCAGATGCATGTTTATTTCCTGTTCTGTCATGCACTATCTAAAACTCAGATTATTACAAGCACTCAAAGGTAGCAGAGATTTAATCTTTTCAAATGGACAATAATTATATGAAGTAATTAATGCCATTGATTAAAAAAAGGAACAGGAAGTAGATGGCAAGTGTTTCACTGCAAACACTACATCTTCACAGAACATTTGCATTATTTAACAGTAAGAACATGTAGACCTCATCTACCTTAGAAAGAAAAATGACCTTGATATTCATCATATAAATGTCTTGACAACCAATCTCCCCATTAGTTTACACTTATGACAGGCCGCAAGTAAAAGCAAAGCTGGAAGAAATTTCAATCCACAGAGACTGGATTTTCACCTCCTAATGATTGTATTTGAAATCTACTGATACTGCCTCTGGTTGCCTTCTGTGATCTTTCATCTCCCTGCCTCCACAGCACAATACAATCAGTTTCAGCTGTTATAAATAAAGGTGGGGAAATAATGTAATTAGCAGTACAGTTGAAGAGCTGCACTTTACAGATAGTTTCATATTTACTATAATGGCTATCTAGTCCACTTCAGTGGAAGGACTAGGTCCACTCATGTAGTGGAACTAGGCTTGGAGGATCAGACTGTTGGAATTTCCTTATTAGGAAGAACAATACCATTTTTCCACCACTCCAGTGTCTCTAATCCTTGTGAATTTAGTTGCAATTTTCACAGCATGTCAGACTAGATTTCCTCAGAAATCCTTCAGTGCTGCTGGCTTTACAAAAGACCTTCTCTGCTAGAATCATTTCTTTTTTAAGGAGATCAACACAACTGCCTCCCTTTTTAGACCTTCCTTCAGGGCATTGCTCTGGACACTACAATGATGGGGACCTACTCTTCAAAATTTGCCACTACATCAGGTCCATGAAATAGGCCCATCTCTTTACCCTTATGGAATTACTATGCTGTTCACTCTGTTGGAATGAATAAAGTTCTTTGGCCTGGGAAGCTTATTCATAAACCACCCTGATGTCTCATGATATAAGATGGAATATAAATATTTTAAGAAATAACATAGAATAAATAAATGTGTACATCAGACAGACATAATCATTAAATAGAACACAAAATTTGATTACCTTTCCAAATCAAACGAAGCATTCAAACTGGACTACTATATTCTGTAATTATGATGGCATATGGTGTGGATACTATTTGGATCTCCATTAATTTATAGTACTGAGTAGGCTTCAATTGGTAAATATGATGCCCTCTAATGGTCAGAAGATGCTCAGAAGGGATGCAGTGGCTCAAGTGGTTAAGACGCTGACTCTGTTGATTGCAAGATTGGCAGGTGGGCAGTTCGAGGCCCAAGTGCTACATGATGGAGTGAGCTCCTGTCACTAGTCCTAGCTTCTACCAGCCTAGCAGTTCAAAAGCATGCAAATGCAAGTAGATAAATAGGTACCACTTCAGTGGGAAGGTAAATAGCATTCTGTGCAATCATGCTGGCCACATGATCACAGAGTAGTCTCTGACAACGTTGGCTCTTTGGCTTAGTAATGAAGATGAGCCCCCTACAGTCGGACACGACTTGACAACCTTGTCAATGGGGAATACCTTTACCTTTACCTAATGGATAGGCATGCCAAGGTGTCCAACAATTATTTAGATTGACTTTTATATGGATTTGAATAATCATTAACAGTACAATAATAGAGCAGCAAGACTGCTCACTGTGATTGGATGATATGACCATATTATATGCTGCCCTCAACACATTCTGGAAATCAAGTCAAGCTCCAGTATTCTACATTTTAAATCCTAAAAAGCTGGGGACAGGTTTGTTTATTTGTTGGATTTATATCCTGCCTTTCTCCCAGGATAGGATTCAAGGTAGCTTATAATAATTTTAAAAGGTTGCCCAAGGGATGTCTCATCCCATATCTACCCACACAGAATCCAAGTCCAGGTAGCTGTACCACATGAGATGAAATCCATATGAGAAGGTTTCTGAAGAAATGAATTCCATCTGTAGATTGCTCTCTGTAGAAATGCATCTCTGATGTTTATTTTGATGCCAAGAATAAATTTTCATTCCCCTAGGCATTTAAAGAAATTGTGTTAGCACTTTAGGTCAAAGCACTCTTCTGTTTTTCAGCTCAATGTTATTTCAGTTTTGTATGTTATAATAATTTTAAAATTTTTGCTGCTGGTTTTATTTCAGTTTTATTGTGTGCTATCTCTAGGTATTGTTTACTTTTTTCATTTTATATTTTTGAACATTTTGTAAACTGGCTTGAGAAATATTATTTCAATATCAGGCCTTCAAAAACCATAATAAATGAAAAATAAATAAATAAGGGGCTTTCCACCCTTCATATAATTTAAAATTATCTGTTGGAAAGGCAGTTGGTAGTTGACAATTGCCCTGGGGACCACTGTAATGTTTGTGTAAAGTTCATTAAATTCAAGAAATGTAGATGTCCTATTGGTTTGTTTTATTATAGAAAGGAATTTGTTTATTATGATAGGAAAGTATTCACTAATGCAATGCATTGTGTCTTTTGCAGAGGTATTGTAAGCATCACCACAAGAGAGATCAAAGTTAGAATGAGTGAATACAAGAGATGCATTCCATTCAGGAGCATATGACAAAAAGGGATTTGAAAGTCTGGATAACAGAAAAGGTCAAGGATCATGGAACAATGATCATGATGAATTAAGAAGGAAAGAAATTATGGTGACTGGAACACTTAATGCTGGTAATCATGGCTGGAGTGAATTGTTCCATCTGTACAGTTCTCCATCCTTCCCATCTCCCAATCAGCTACATCAATTTAAGATAGGGCAGAGAGGGTAGGAGGTGCCCAGGCAGTATGTAGTACTTATTGAGATAGCATTAGTATTTTACATGCAGTGTACTTAGCTTTTATGAACAGACATTGGGCAACAATCAGTTCCACCTCCACCCAGGGTATAGTATAGAAATAAAGCAGACTTAAGGGTGAAGCAGACGGGCCAAAAGGAGCAGACCAAGGCCACTCCAGCTCTGATCACCCCAGGACCTCAGTGTCTGGATGGCCCGTTCTTGAAGCTGAACCTTAGGCAGCCTCAGAGCAGCTTCCAGCCATGTCAGGGGCATGCGTCATCTAACCTCTATGTCCCCGAAGCAGCCAGAAGTTACTCTATTTGTCCCATCTGTTTTGCCCCTAGTTTTCTTTGTAAAAACATATGAAGTAGATTTACTTACAAATACTAAAGCCTTTATAAGAGCTCATGGTAAGAAATGAAATGTGTGCTCTTCAAACATGGAGGAGAAAGACAGACCTGCAGACTACAAAATGGAAAATAAACAAAAACTCAAAGTTAATACAGGCTAACTGCAGGGAGGAAGGGGCTAAGGCCAACAAACAGGAAATGTCATGACCCCTAAACTATTAGAGATGGAAACTAGCACCTACTGAGTACAGACATGCTGTGGTTGCTACCTCTAATGTTTCTGAGAGCTGAAATCACTCTTCCAGTTAAGTGTGAATATAACACTAAGGGCCTTTGCAGACTGCCAGATACTTTTAACCTAGAAATACAAAAAATGTTTGAGAGACTGAAAAAAATAATTTCAACAAGGAGAAATGTAAGTTACTACACTTAGGTAGAAGAAATGATATGCACAGATATATGATGGGTAACACCTGGCTTGGAAACAGTACATGTGAAAGGGATTGAGGAATCTTAGGGGGGTTGCAGACTGCCAGAAATAGTGTGAATTCAGTCCACTTTTAGGGTTAGGGTTAGTGCTAGGGAATCATGGGAACTGTTATTTTTCTGAGACATTGAGCCTTCTCTGTCAGACAACTCTGATGCCACAATAAAATACAGCTCCCATGGTTCCCTAACTCTAACCCTAACCCTAAAAGTGGACTGAATTCACACTATTTCTGGCAGTCTGCAACCCCCCTTAGTAGACCACAAACTGAACATGAATCATTGGGGGGTTGCAGACTGCCAGAAATAGTGTGAATTCAGTCCACTTTTAGGGTTAGGGTTAGAGTTAGGGAACCATGGGAACTGTATTTTATTGTGGCATCAGAGTTGTCTGACAGAGAAGGCTCAATGTCTCAGAAAAATAACAGTTCCCATGATTCCCTAGCACTAACCCTAACCCTAAAAGTGGACTGAATTCACACTATTTCTGGCAGTCTGCAACCCCCCATTGTTGTGAACATGAATCACAGTGTGATGTGGCAGCTAAAAAAGCTAATGAAATTCAAGGCTGCATCAATAGAAGTATAGTGTCTAAAAGGTGACCTGATAGTCATGTTTAAATATTTGAAAGGATGTCATATTGAAAAAGGAGTAAGCTTATTTTTCACTGCTCCAGAGACTAGGGGCCTAAGCAGACTGCCAGAAATAGTGCACATTAAATTGAGGCACTGCCCTGGCTCAGTGCTAGGGAATCATGGGAATTGTATTTTTTTCTGAGACACTGAACCTTCTCTGTCAGAGAGCTCTGGTGCCACAATAAATTACAGTTCCCATGATTCCCTAGCATCGAGCCAGGGCAGTGCCTCAATTTAATGTGCACTATTTCTGGCAGTCTGCTTAGGCCCTAGGATACTATAAGAAAAGAGATTCCACCTAAACATTAAGAAGAACTTTCAGATGGCAAGGGCTGTTCAACAGTGGAATACACTGCCTCATGTGGTGGACTCTCCTTATTTGACGGTTTTTAAACCGAGGAGCTAGATGGTCATCTGTCAGGAATTATTTGATTGTATGTTCCTGCATGGCAAGGGATTAGTCTGGATGGCCCCTGGGGTCTCTTCTAACTCTATAATTCCAGGATTCTATTAAAGTGGTAGTTTTGTTTTGTTCCAGTTTGTAAAGTCCAGAAATACAGAAAATGGCTACTATAGCACAGGGATATTATGGATTTGTCTATTGATTCTTAAGCAAAATAAGCCAATAAAATAGCTGAAGTCATAGACATTTCCTCTTTAGCTAAGGGACTTCAGCAACATTACCTCAACACAGCTATCCTGGGACATATTTAGCTTTACTAAACTGGATCCTTGAACTGAGTTCAAATGCCTGTTTTGAAACTCTTGAGAACATACATGGATTTTTGATGCAAAGAGGTTCAGTACACAGCATTCATGTGTCTTACTGAAATCATTAGAATTTTATCACAGAATTTAACACTGGGTGTAACATCAGAGCCTTTTTAATCAGACATAAATGAATAGCTCTAGAAATTCTTGATCAGCACTCAACCACTGCAAATTGCCCATGAAAAAGAAAAGCCCTCTTAGCAGCAGGGTGTTTGATAATGATGAAGAGCTGTGGCTTTGCTTTCATTCCCAGACAGATCAGCTTGGTGAGTAGATAATTCCTGGAAACAACAAATGCTTGTAGCTATGGAGATATAACTGACAGCTTATAATACATCTGCAGGCTATGATAGTGCTGGCATTTCATTTCAAAAACCACAACTGTGGTTCAGGATGCTTGAGGAGTTCTATTTCTGTAAATTTTGGTGTGAACTGACCTGATTTGCACCTCTTTCACTTACATGATGATTGGAACTAAGAGCCTGTACAGACTGCCAGAAATAATCCAGCTTGAGACCATTTTAACTGTCCTGGCTCAGTGCTAGGGAATCATGGGATTCATGGAAACTGTTGTTTATTGTGGCACCAGAGCTCTCTGACAGAGAAGGCTCAATGTCTCAGAAAAAAACTAAATTCCCATGATTCCCTTGCATTGAGCCAGGACCGTTAAAGTAGTCTCAAACTGGATTATTTGTGGCAGTCTGTACAGGCCCTTGGTTATCTTTGTTAAGCCAATGTGTGAGGATGACCTAAACAATGTACTTGGGTCTTGACACAATCAAGGAAGAGATGCTAGAGAAAAAGGGTGCAGTTAAATCTGATCACTGCCCCATTATGAGTAAGACTCAGGACAAACAAGCACTATTATGCTGACTTTTGGGACAATGGTCTTTCCCCTTTAGCAACTCCCAAACCTGTCTGGTAGGGAATTTTCCAGTTGTTTGGGCAGTCCCTCCCTATGCCTACATGACCTGCCATCTAGAGGATTATGGCTGACATCCCACAGAGGTCAGTTCGAGGTCATAGAGGGAACTCCACATGTGTCCCAAAATTTTATTAATTTCATATTTGCTAACATTCTCCATGACCCTACATGTGGAAGCCACAAGAGATTACATAGGGCAGCTTTCAGCAGTCACCAGGGGATGTGACTCACCCACACCTACCAAGGAAGAAGAGGAAAGCCTATTGAGGGACAACACACTAGTTTCAATGCAGTATTGTTCCTGTCTGGAATCCCATCAAGAGACAATATACTAGTTTCTGTGCAATATTTGCTCTTGTCTCTCAGGTCCTGCGGGCTACCTAAAGCAAGAATCTGTCCATTCGCATCCAGTTCTCACCCCAGAAGTTCCCACCCCTGAAGGGTTACTTCATACTATTTGAACTATTGGCCATGTAATACCTAGACTTTGCACCAGGCTAGAAGTTCTCTATTTAAAAAAAACAACAACACTTTTTTTGAAAAAAAACAAACACTGCTCAATGGGCTAGTTTGGATTGCTGGGGGACATTCTGCCAGTTTATCCTTTACTAGTTCCCTTAGTCACTCACCAACCTGCATTGGCTGGGAGGGAATGAGTCCACAACCCATCTCTGAATCCCTCAACAGGAACAGCAGCATTTAGGTACAGTATTTCCCATTATAAAGCCTTCTCTATTCCAATCTAACACCTTTGATTCTTAGCTTCTTGTGTGCTTGTGTGAGTGTGTATGAATTCTGTGTGTGCCTGAGTGCGTGTTTACTTCATTTAATAAAATACAGCCCATAAATAATTTGCCTCTGCAGTTCTTTGCTTCTGCACCTTCGTAAACACAGAGGCAAGATCCCAAGGCTGCTTGTAACCCAGCCACAATTGAGCAAAATTAATATTCCCCTAACTTCTTGGTTATAGTGTGTACATCATAACCAACAAGGAAGAGCATGCTTGTTTATTCCCTAGGCTACAGTATAACACACCTTGGCAAGGTGAATGGGTGAACTAGACCTATGTATTATTACATAGAACAGGAAAGTACTCTAAGAGAAGGGAATTCCTTTGATTTCAATATTTTAGGAATTCTGTTTTGATGGTAAGGTCAGGTATATATCTTACTGACATAGATAATGAATGCACAAAAGTTAGTACTGTAGGAATCTGCAGAAACAGAGACTTCATGTTTTGAAATAAGAGATATCATAGTTTTACTACCCTTGTAGAACAGACTACATTAAAATTTGAAAGATACCCTCACTGGGTTTCCTACCTGCCTACTTGGAATTCTCAAGCAGATGAGGAAAAAGATGGGAGAAAGGAATGAGGATTATTTCAGCAGGAAAATAGAGTAACCATCAATCAAGAAATGTCTGCATTTACCTCCTTAGGGTAAACCTGGCATGGTTGTTATATCTCATTTCAATAAAAGCTAGCATAAAGAGGGGCTAAAAAGAGCCTTGGAGAAATGTGAGGAGGAGAAAGAGAGATTTAATCAGACTTACTGACAAAGTTAATACATATTCTCTATGAAAAAGGAGTCTCAAGGGGTCATGGTTTCAGTGCTGAACAAGAACTCTAGAAAGTTTAGAGAGCTGGACTGTGTCAAAATTGATTTTCCTCTGTTTACTGTATTCCCCAGATGAAAAGTTAATGAACCAAGGCTAAGGCATAAAAAGATAGGTTACTTAAAGGACTGTGATAAAAATATCATACAGGTATATCTCACTGAATATTTTCATGCATCTCAGTAGGGGCCTTAGTCACTGTAAAAACATAAATGGTGTGATGATGCAAAAACAATGCTATTGCTATTCTAACCTAACTCTAAGAATGGACAAAAAACACAAGAGAAGTATCATAGCCAATGTTATTTTCCTAGTTCCAAGCTAAATCCACTGCAGGATTGAAATTCAGTCAGTGAACTCCCTTAATTTCTTTCCTATCCCAGTAGTTCAGAGCAATGTCAGTTTGCAGACTCCCCCTCCCCCCAGGATCTCATTGCATCATGGATTTTGTAATCTTCTAAACTTCTTATTTAAGTTGGAATGGAGTTGAAGAGTAAACATAAAACATTCTAAGCATAGTTGTCAGCATCCTACATGAGGTCACATATTCAAATTTCATAATGCTTTGGAGAAGGATGAAATATTCTTGAGGGCATTGCCCCTCAATAAGAATTCTGTCCCCAAATTTCTAGCATTGCAGACAGTAAAACTAAAAATTGTTTGACCCTAGGTCTCATGGTTCATCCATTCACATTCCCTTGGTCACTTTGCTTGCCTGTTTTCTTTGGATCCTAAATAGTATTTCTAATTTCCTTCATTTTTGTTCCCTCTCCTCTATAGCTACACCTTTATGACTGGGTGATTAGGAAAATGGTCATAATGTTTTATCCCACTCACTGATATGTGGGCAATTGTGTTTGCCTGTCCACTGTGGGGTGTGATTTGTACCTTTCCAATTTGATCACAAACACAGCTATCCAGCCAAATTCTGTACAGATCTGCTTCTCAGAAAGTCACTGCTTAGTGGGATTTTGTGTTATGGGAGTATGCACAGAACTGTAGCTTTGAAAACCTGCAGTCCTAATCAAATCTGCTTGGATGTTAGCTCCATTGGAAATAGTGACCATTTACTTCACAGTCAAAATTTAGTGCTGGGGTAGAGAACCGTGGGAACTGGTGTAAATCCAGCCACACTCTGAGCTTCCCTAGATGACCACACCTGCTACCACATGACATTATTATTGCATGGTTTCCTTACTTGTGTGGATTTCTCCTAATAGCAACAACAAAAGGTTGATGTGCTTTAGGCTAAAGGACAGCTTTAACCTAAAACATGTCAATATTTTTGCTCCTCCCACTGATGGAATGTGGTCTCTGATAATTTCTCTGAAATTGAATTTGGTCTCCAGGTTGAAAGAAGTTTCCATTTTTACTGCAAATGATTAGATGTGCTCTGTATTCAAAACTGTGGTACTTTGCATGCTGTGATTCATTTTTATTTTCAGAAAGCATTTCTAGTGAATAAAGCTTTCTTTAAATAATCATGCATTTGATTATTTGAAAGCCAGTATATTGATAATTTCCTTCATGATGTCATTGTCAAGCCTTTGTTGTATCAGAAGCACCCTGCTCAATCAATCAGCATGTACAGTTTCCGCAAGCTATTTTCTGCGACATTGGTGTTATTGGAAATGGAGGAATTCTTTAATCATCTCAAATTGAATGTCTGCCAACATTGTATTTTATTGACTGTTAAACAGCTTCTGTTTAGAAACAATGCTACCTGCATCAATATTTTCAAAGGAGGGCTTATAGAAATTGCCTCTTTTCATCGCTGCCAAAATGATTAGTCAAATGAAAATGCGATAAAATGCACAATTACTGCCCACTGAAATAATGGACCTGATATAATGTCCACACAATCAAGAGAAAGATGCCCATTGATTACAAGGAACAAGGCTTCTGAAGAAAAGAAATGGAAGTACATCAGAATATCAGTGTATACTTGCATTCAAATTAGAGATTAGAAGTAACACATTGCAAGTAACAACATGACCTGTAGCCTGTTACTTTAGTTTAGGGAACAAAAATAGCTGAATAATGTAATGGGGGAGAATTAATGTCATGACTTGGAGTAATGGATCATGTTTACTTATTACTTTTAAAACATTTTTGGGGTGTTTCTGGGGGGGGGGAATCTTAGGCTCTTTATATAAATTTCTGTTTAAAAAAATCAGAACACAACACAGAGAAATCAGCAATGAGTAAAATAGCCAATAATCTTAACATATTACGTTTTTTCTTTTTTTAAAAAACCCCCCACAAATCTAATGTGCTCAGCTATAGATCAAATAGCACAAATTCAATAAATTCATTAATACATATTTAAAAAAAACAAATGAGGCCATATTGAGCAATGTTTTATGAGAGCAACATGTATTATGAAATGAATAAACAATAAATAAACAAAAAACAAAAAGAATAAAAAGAAAAATAATTACAGGTTTCTCCTTGAACATTTTTTCTGAGGCCTGCAGTCTTTCAGCTTTCTTTGAAAAAAACTGTACTGTGAAACAGCAGAGTTCCAGTATCAAATACATTGCAGAGCAGTTATCATTTGGTATGATGTGACTTAAGATGAAGAGTAATTTTCTGTCTCTAGAATGAGGCACATTCTTCAACCATCTCTTCATTTTTCTGAAATTTTTTTAGTGCAGCTTAAAGTGGATCAAATCCCAAGTCCTGACCTAAAATGAGCCTGCAGTTACCATTGTACCTGCATCTGCCATGCTTTTTTAAAGAAAGTGCACCATGAAGCAATAGATTTCCATGCCATAGTCACAAAAATATGTAATTCACCTGCAAAGTACAGAAACCCAACTTTTCCATTTGCCTTCCCATTATACTGGTGGGAGCAGTAGAACTTCTATGTGGGTGGATTTCTTGCCATTGGCTGACCAATTCAGCCTGGAAAGCAAAATGGGTGTGTGTAAAAATAATGTGTTTATTATTTATTAATTAAATTTATTTCTATCTTGTATTTCAACTAATAGAGAAAGCATGATTTGAGTGTTGGATTAAGACCAGGGTTGTAATAACCACTTGGTTATGGAAACCCACTGGTTGTCCTGGAAAGCCAGCAGCAGGGCTGATAGCCAAAGCGAGGGAGAGTCCCAAACAAAGGCCTGGTTACCAATCCAAGGAAGCAACAAAAGAAGAGTCAAACACGGTCTGTAAGTCAAGGGTTCCAGAGAAGGAGAGAAACAAAGCAGTCCAAGGTCCAGGGATTCAGAGGTCCAAACGTAGTCAGCAGTCCGAAGGTCAAGGATACTGGGAATCCAAGATAAGCATGAGTTCAGGGTTCAAAGCAAGGAGAGACAGAGGCTTTCACCAGGGAGATCAGATAACCTCTGGTACTGAGGAACTGCTTCCCTACTTGCTTAAATCCCTGAGCTGCCAGAGCTCAGCTGGGGCTGATCATCTTGATGACTTCAGCGTTTTCCATAAAGCCTCCTCAAGCACCGGAGGCCCACCCTTTTGGCTCTAACTGACTGAAGGTAGGCATGGTCCCCTGATCCTCCTCCATGTCCAATGGCCCTGTTGCTGGGAGGCTTGGTTGTGGAGCCTCTGGCAAAGTCACAGCCTCTGCTGGAGGCTCTACTGCTGGAGCTGGGAAAGCAGAGCTGCTAGGACCAGGCTGGGGTTCCTCCTCTGCAGACTCAGGACCTGGAGGACATTCTGACTCATCCTCTTCATCCTCATCCAGGCAGGGCATGACACTGGTCAACCTTGGTCAAGTCACACTCTGTCAGCATCAGATCAAGGCATTGACAACCCCCCTTGAACAATTCTTGCCAAGGAAACTCAGTGATAGCTACTCCTTAGAAACAACATAAATCAAGTGACTAGAAGGCACACAGCAACAAATTTCTACAGACAGTAACAGCAAGATAAACATCACAAGAACAACAGAAATTGCATTGTGTAGAAACACAGGTCTGCTATGAGAAGATTAGAAAAAAGAACAGTGGGGAAAATCACAAGCAGAAGACAGCAGCCTACATTTTTAAAAGAGTTATGAAAGGGACAGATGAACTTGACTGGCCAAGGCTTGTCTAATTTTTAAAGTATTTAGCAGCAAGGAGGAGAAGTAGAGGGCCTCTGTGAGAAAGGAATTTTAAAGTTGTTTTAAATATGCGAAGAGAATTCCAGATATATGGAATATATGCATAGATATATGCTTCAGATATTGTCATAACCAAAGGAAGAGTCTCTCCAGAAGATGTGAACATCTCACAGAAAGGTGGTTCTTCATAACATGGTACTCAATAGGCCTGTGTCAGGGCTAGGGTGGCATGACTTAAAAGTGCAGCCTTATCCACAGATTTTTTTTATCCATGGATTCAAACATGCAGAGCTTGAAAATATATTTTTTAAAAGTATAAGTTCCAAATAGCAAGCCATGATTTTGCCATTTTATATAAGAGACACCATTTAATGGGACTTGATCATCCACAGATTTTGTTATCCTTGGGGGATCTTGGAACCAAACCCCAGCAGATTACCAGGGCCCACTGTAGCATCCTCTTTTGGATAATGAGATTGTAGTGAAGTAATTGTTAAACACAATATTAATGTAACATATTCTCCTTTCTGGCACTGTGATGAGTTTTTGCGGGGTTTTCAGGCTGAGGCCGTGCTCTAGGAGAATGTATTCTTGATGTTTCACCTGCATCTGTGGCTGGCATCTTCAGAGAACAGTGGCATGGAGGTGTGTGGTGTATATATACTGTGTGACCATTGGTTGAGAAGATTAGCATATAAATCTGTGTTGAGGCAAGGCCACATGGTGGGAGGATATGCAAGGAGAATTAGTGTCTATTTAATTAATGGTCCATTATCTGCTGGGAATTAGCATGTAAATTAGCATGTAAATCTGTGTATTGTGTATCTTTGATGAGTGATAGGAATTGGTTATTAGCTAAATATAATAATGAATAATAGAATATTTTGGAACATTCTGGGCTGTAAAATAAAGTATATATAAAGTCAAATAAAAGCACAGTCATTCTGGCTTTATGATGTGCTTGTTTCTATTTGTAGGATGTTCTTATGTAGGGAAACATTGGTAGTTGAAGTTGTACAGAAACTTGCCAAGAAAACCCCATGATGGGTTTCTTAGGGTCATCATAAGTTGGAAACTACTTGACAGCACACAACAATAACAACAAAGTCTTTTCAGACACTGTATCTTGCTGATGCCTCATTCATTCCCTCACATGTAGACCATATATGTTGTAAATCACAGAGGCTAACCTCTTGATGGTTGAAATTCAAGGTCTACTTCCTTAGAAATAAGCCTTGTTAAAAACAATGATATTTTTGAATAAATACCATTTATTAATTTGATTGGGAAACCATCTTATAGAATCAGACAATAGCTGGATTATATTTTTCTTCTCACATTTGTTTCTCAGTGGGAGAATGCTGGGAAGTTCATTTCACTTATTATCTTATAGCCCAGTTCAACTCCAACCTGAGTGGTATGTAGGTTTAACCTTCTAGATAGAGTCCACTGATTTTAATGCAGCTGGGATAAGAACACTGGTCCACAGATCCACAAAAACACTGGAGGTTATAGAGCTGAGACTTACATGTCCAAATCTTATGAATTTAATTATTTTAAATAAGCAACATCTCATTGTAGTAAATGAGCCCTTTACTCAGTTTCACCCCAAGCAATTTGACATTATAAAAATAATTCCTCTGAGAACATCTTGCATAAAATAGAATCAGTTTATACATCTTCATATTGTTATGTGTGGGTGCAGTCCAACAAGTTCCTCCCTTTTCCAAATCCCTGACTAATGAAACTTAGCATTTGAATTGCAATTTTACCTTGTCTGAAAGGTCAATGTTATTTTTCTCATATTTCTGATGAAGGGATGAAAGTGAGAGAAACTGCATACCCACTAAAACTTCACAGATGAAAAGTGTGGCTGAACAACATCAAAGTGTGGTCAAGATGACAATTATTAATAAAGAAGAACACACAAGGTAGGAGAGACTGCAGCAGTTTGCATTTGCCAGGGAACGGCAAAGATCAGCCTCATTCCTCTCCCTCCACTGAATTTAGTGCAAACTACTTTTGCCCTTTAAACTCAGTTTGAAGCAATTGGAAAAAAAAAAAGCTGAGGACAAAGTGTGAAATGGGAGGAGAAAGTTTTAAAAAGTGGAACAGGAGAGGATTGATCAGAGTTGTCACTGCCAAATCAATTATAGAATCATAAATTTGGAAGAGACCACAAAGGCCATCTAGTCCAGCTCCATGCCACACAATCAAAGAACTCCCAAAAGATGGCCATCCAGCCAATGTTTAAAAATCTACAAAGAAGGAGACTCCACCACTCTCTGAGGCAGCATATTCCACTGCCAAACAGCTCTTACTGTCAGGAATTTCTTCCTAATGTTTAGATAGAATATCTTTTCCTGTAGCTTGAGTCCATTGCTCCATGTTGTAGTCTCTAGGAGCAGAAAACAAGCTTGCTCCATCATCAATATGGCACTTCAAATATTTAAACATTACTATCATATCATTTCTTAACCTGCTCTTCTCCAGCCTAAAGCCTAAGGTAAATCCTCATCTTTCATAATGTAGCAGATAGCAACTATGAGCAAGAGGTTAGTTCATAAAGGGAAGTCTAGAGATGAATCGTTTTAGCTAACCTCCTACCACATGTACTTCCTCCTCCTCCTCATTTATTTATTATCCCACCTTTCTTCCAACATGGGACCCAAGGTGGTCATGAAATAAACTAAGGGTACCTCTTTTTTAAAACAACAACAACGACAACAACCCTCTAATCATAAAAAGTTTAAAGGCAATTAAATAAACTATCTTATTAAAACATCAGTGCTTTAAAACAATCAAAAATCACTTTGAAAGATGACAGTAACAAGAAAAGTACAGCGCAGGCACTCCATTAAAAAGATCTCACTGCATAGCTAATTAGTCAACCAAATGCCTGTTTAAATTAAACATTCTTTACCTGATAGAATAAAAGAGACCAGGGAGGGAGGACAGCCTAGTCTTCTATGGAGGAGAATCTTGCAGTCTTTGAATAGCCACTGAAGCCTTGTCTGCATGGGCCAGAACACTCCTTAGAGCAGTTCAAAGTTTTTTGGTCCCAAACCTGCACTGATGTGCCCCTGTTTCCTGGCACTCTGGAGTGATGTGCTGGGCTGCTGTTCACATGCACTTCCCAGTGTGTTGCCCACCACTGTTGTTCTGGTGTGGGTCACTCCTTCTGAGGTCAGAAAGAGGTGCCCAGCATCAATCACATGGTTGGACACCTCATTCAGATCTCTGAGGAAGCACCACATGCCAATATATACCACAGGACCAGTGTTGAATTGACCGTGCATCATCTGGATAGTTTGCACCAGACCTGGGGGTTGAGCCCTGCATCGTTTGGACTGAAAGAACAGGGGAAACACATGTTATTTGGCTCATGTGAGAAGCCTCTTTCCAATATTTTCACCATACGTATCTGTATGTGAGGGTGGTGGGACTGAGAAAAAGCACAAACAAGCTTATATAGGGAGATAAGATCTTCATATAGTCTGGAACTAAGCTATAGGTCCAGCTTAATTTTCTAATGAAGACCTAGAACATGGATGAGCAAACTGCAGCCCATAAACTGCATGTGACTATAAGCCTTCCAGGAAGTGCTTACAGGATTATTATTATTATTATTATTATTAGTAGTAGTAGTAATTAACAGCATGATTTGCTGACAAAATTTAGCAGCAAACCACTAAGTGCAACATAGTCAGAGAGAAGACACTAAACACACAATAGTTGGATAATTAAAATCATAGTTTCATTCTTTGTAATTTAATATCAATTTCAAAAGGATAATATTAATTGAAGTCAATTTACACATATTTAATGTTCATGTATATAGAAATATAAACATAACTATTGCTCAAGCATGAGTAGGGCACTTTATTTCTCAATAATGTGTTGGGGAAATTGAAATAATTTAACAATATTTAATTAATAATTCTTTTTCTATTTATTTAAGTTGATTTCAATCCATTTTAAATAGATGTAGCTAATTTTGATGTATTTTCTCACTTTCAACCTCTCCTAAAGACAGACCATACAAAAATAATTTTAAAAATGTGACCATCAATCATGTGTTGTTGCTATCAGGTGAGCTTCAACTTAAGGCAACCATATAAATAAGAGTTCATCACAAGATCCTTTTATTAACCCTGTCTACTATGTTATCAATCATATAGCCAACCTGAAAAGTTCCCACCTAACACAGAAGGTCTCAGTTCATTCCCCAAACTGTAAGAAATAAAAGGAAAAAAACCTATGTGTTCAATATATTTTGAGATGTGTATACACTGAAAAGACTTTAAGTTGTACTGGAAAATATAGATTTACAAAATATGTAGGATGTAAGTACTAAACTCCTGCAAGGTCTCACAGATCATATCAAATCATAATGAATCATAGCCTAATACTGATCATTACTATGATGTTGCTAAAAGGCTAATGTAGCTGTTGGCATTATTAACAGGGCCATAGTACACAAGACACAGGAGGTGATAACACTTCTCTACTTGAAGCTAATCAGGGCTCAGCTGGAGTTGTGTTTACACTTTTAGTCACCACATTTTTAGAAGGACACAAAAGCTGGAGAAGACTGAAAAGAAAATCAACAATTTAGAATTCAGTCCTTCAGTTGTCACTAAAATAGATATGAGATCACTGTTATCAGTGAATATCCTATGCCTTCAACGATTGCAGGATAGGCAGAAATTCAACAAATGCAACCTTTCTCACCCTGCCACTAAGAAAACTGTACCTGATGCATATCTATGCCAGAGGCTTTGTTAAATGAGGTAGCTAAAAGATTTGCCAGAATAATAAGGGCATGATCTTGTTCTTAATTTGTAAGTGTGAAGCAAATGGGTAGGCACAATAGTTTAGCTCTTTAAAAAGCAGTTTAGAAACCAATAACTTTAACCTATAAATAAAACTGTTCCAAGGAATAAATATGGATTTACACACACACACAATCTGCTATAAGGAAGCATACACAAGCTTCTGTAGCTCTGTTCAAATCACATCTCCACCAATGATTTGTATATAAGTTGTATATGATTTGCATATTTGTATGTACAGATTTGTATATGGGGGAAAAGAATGAGATGATGTATGTTGATTGTGTTCCACATCCACCATTCATTGTTCAGACTAAAGAGTATGAGATTGAGGAGAATTTGACTTAGGGCCTCGGCAGACGGCTTATTGAGCCGTCTCCAAGGCAAGGAAGAGGAGGGGCAGCCTCACGCACGGCGCCCCTTCCTCTTCCCGAGGTCGTCCTCAGAGCCGCCGGCCCTCCGCATGTCCGGCGCTCCGGGGACAACCTCCCGCCGCAGCGACCGCAAGCGCTGCGGCGGAAAAGTCAGTGAAAGTGCGCCCAATGCTTTTAGGGTGCACTTTCACTGACTTCTGAAAGGAGCGCTATTTTTGCGCTCCTTTCAGAGGTGCCGACGGTGCGTCGCAGTGCGACTGCTCCAGTCCCGCGGCGCACCGTCGCAGGGCGACTTGGACGCCCTCGTCTGCTTCCCCCCTTTGAGCCTTTGCAGACTGCCAGAAATAGTGCAAATTGAGTGCACTTTAAGGGTTAGGGTTAGTGCTAGGGAATCATGGGAATTGTTGTTTTTTTCTGAGACATTGAGCCTTCTCTGTCAGAGAGCTCTGGTGCCACAATAAAATACAGTTCCCATGATTCCCTAACCCTAACCCTTAAAGTGGACTCAATTTCCACTATTTCTGGCAGTCTGCAAAGGCCCTTAGTTCACATTTTAAGTAAATAGACATAATGCTAATTTCCCAGAGTAACAGATGAATCAGATCATAGTGTGCTCTTTCTCTTAATTTTTCAGTCCAGTTTTAGGCTAAGGATTTTGTACAAAAATGGCTATAGTAGGGAAAGTTACACTATAGTGTTGTCAAGGCATCTTCTTCCCAGGCTACTTTGTGCTTTTTGTAGTTTCACAAAGATCTTCAAACTACAAATCACAGGGAATTTGTAAAACTAAAACTCCCTCCCCCTCCTCTTGTCAGCCAACCCTTCCAACTCTAGGATCCTTTGTTTGTGACCCTGGACAGGTCACATGCTCTCAGCCTCAGGGGATGGCAATGGCAAACCCCTTGGGCAGATCACACTCTCTCAGCCTTAGGGAAAATAAATGGGTCCCTTCCAACTCTAGAATTCTTTCAGTCACCCAGTTCAACCCAGTTCTGCCATGCAGGAATACACAGGGAATCCTAGAGATGGAATCCAAGCACAGCCATGTAAACCCACTAGGTCACTGGACAAGTAACACTCTCTCAGCCTCAGAGGAAGGTAATAGTGGCAGGTCATGCTCTCTCTGCCCCCAAACCTTGAGGGCTTGGCTAGCTTACTTGAACTAAGCCACACTCTCCAGTCACATGTTCTCAGCCTCAGAGGAAAGCAATGGCAACAAGTTTTGCCAAGAAGACCCAAAGATAATATTGGGCTGAATTTGGGATGAAATGAAGGCCCCTGAACATGGTGATTTCTCTCTATTTTTCTCATTAATGTGAATAAGAATAATTAAATGAATAAATAACAATTAATGTGTTGAAATAAAATAATTTCAATTCATGTGTAATATCCTGTCTTTCTCCCAACAACAGGCAGCTAACAACCTTTTAAAACAATGCAGATTAAAAAAACACTGCATAAGTTACATAAAAGCACAAAACATTAAATTCACATGCTCTTTTCTTCAGTTTAAATCGGTATCAATGGAAAATCAGAGACTTCTGGGTTGTACTAGATGGGATAGGAGTCCTTCCACTCTAGCAAGTTTAACTGTAACTAGTTAAAAATGTTTTCTTTGGATGCAAATCAACTTGTTTCAAGCTGGGAAGAGTTCTTTGAACTTCAACCAAACCTCCTCTTGACATAACACCTTTTGCTAAAATGCAAATTAAATTGGCACCAACATGTAATTAGTGTAAATGTTCAGATTGTCTTGTGTTGTCTTTTGGGAAATCTGCCAAAAATACTTGTTTGCCCCCTGACAGGGAGAGCTGAATCACTTTTTAAAATTAGAACTTTTCAAATGAGGAATTAGAAAAGGAAATCACATATAGCTCTTCATCATCGAGACGGAAAAAAAGGCTGCTGCAACAACACTAGCATGCAGCACGTATGCAACCTGGGCTTCTCCAGGCTTCTTCCACATCTTTTCAAGAACAGGATTTTCCCATTCTTAAAAAACTGCAGCAGAAGCCCAGGTTGCTTATGGGCTGCATATTGCCTGGCGACAGCGAAATGAGATAAGATTTGCCTTCTAAAAGTTATATCCTGCATCTATTGCAGGAACAAAAGCAATGCGATGTAGCATGGGGCAAAATCTAGTCATGGGTAAACTTGGGATATCAGACTCATAACTCCTGGGGGATGTACTTTTAGGGAACTTTCAGAGGATAAAAGATTCAAGACAACGTCCAGTTGGAGATGGGAACTGCTTCACCCCCAGGTGGCAGAGAACTACACGGTGGCAGTGCACCCAATGGCTTCTCAGTTGCTGTCTCCATTGCTGTCTCTGCTTTGAATCAAGTAGCTGGTGTCTCAAATGTTTCGGTTAATTCAATTGCTGGTTTGGGGATTTGGATCTTTGCCTCATGCATGCCATCCTATACAAATCAAAAATAATACACAGCATAATTACATTAAAGTTGGGGCCAATTTTCTTCCAGTGTGGTTTAACATTGGTTTGTGTCTCAGTCTCAGTCCTGGCTCCCACCAGTTGTGCATTTCCCCTTCATCACTATGCCTGCAAAAATCACAGAGTGAAATGAAAAGAATGGAAAGGATGAATATTAGCAAAAATGACACAGGCCAGAAGACTGTCTTTGATTGAAATAGCTATCAGGACACCGTCCTATATTTGAAGGGGTCTTGTCTTTGAAAAGAACCCTAGCCCAAGCCCATTTTAAATAAATAAATTGTAAAGTTCAAGGGGGCTCAATCTGAACAGCCAGAAGAACCTCAGCCAGAAGACAGAGTAGGCACACACTTCACACACTCACAGTCTTCACCGTTATACAAGGGAGAGGTGCAATTTTTTTTTTGTTTAATTACTATTGTGACTTTGTGAGATGTGTGCCCTTTCTATTTAAATCATAACAATGAACACAGGCATTTTTTTTTACTTATTTTTGTCTTTATTTTATCTTTCTTTTTTTTCCAGTGATGTGTAAGTACTCACCCAATGCATGAGCCCTTCCCAGTCCTAGCTGGCAATGCAAAAGATTTAACCTGGGGCCTTTTACATATAACGCATGTCCTTATCCACTGAGCTAGGATCATTTTGCAACAGCTTGGGGAAAATGTGCATTTCCCGCACTACATTTGTATTCTGTAATGGTCCATTCATAAATGCAATTCATCACTTGATACTCTTGCCAGAAGGTGATGAATATGCATATAGGAAGCAAGCCTTGATGACTGGCAGCTGAAAGTGTGAACTTGAAAGATCTGCCCCCTCCCCCCATTCTAAGTATATTTAAAGAAAATGAAAATGGAGTGTATTTCAGGTTAGCAATTTGAATTGGCTGTTAAAGAAGGTTAATTTCCCCCCTTTTAATCTTGAACTGGAATGCCATTGGACATTCAGTAAAGGCACAAAAATGCAATATTACAGGCAGTCTATCATTGTCAACCTTACACACTTACTCAACAATAAGCTCTATTGAGATTGGTGACATTTACTTCTGAGTAAACAGGCAGAGATTAGTTACACAAGTGAGTTCAGGCTTCTGCCCTCCCTGCTTTTGTCTTGACTATCCATATGCTAAAAAAAATTCAACAAAGACCTTAAGTGAGGTGCCCCATGTACATGTTGGTGGATATCTAATGGGAAAAGGACTTTCTCAGTGCTGGTATGCCCACAGTGGGAAATCTTAATCATGGAAGCTCACATGTTGACTATTTTAATGGCTTTTCAGTGACAGACAAAAATCCTTTCATTTTCCCAGGTATTATAACCTGACCTATTCTATCTCTGCCACAGTCCTTTTCTGCTGTTTAATATTTATATTGGTTATGCTTTTGTGCTATCCATTTAAACTGAATAGTGTTGAATAATTTTTTTTAGGGGGCCCTTGGAATCTACTGAGGTTTGGTTCCAGGACACATACACACACTGGATACCAAAATCTGTAGATACTCAAGTCCCATTAAATAAAATGTCCGATATATAAAATGCAAAATTAAGCTTTGCTTTTTGGAATTTATATTTTTAATACCTCAAGCTGTGCATAGTTGAATCCATTGATAAAGAATCTGTGGCTACAAAGGGACAACTGTATTGGTTTTTATTGTAATTTTGATTCTTGATGTCTGAAGCCAGTCAGCCTTTGTAGAACCCTTGTTGTATCACATCCAAATTGCCCATAAAGACTCATCTGTGCTACATAAATTTGTGATTATTTTTATCTCATAATAATTCATTTACCAGAATACTGTTGGCATCTTCTGCATGTATATATTCCCTTCTAGAGAGTATGGATATTTCTCTGCTGTGGAATATCTTCATTCATCTCCATGTTGCAGAAGCAGAGTTGACAGTGTCCTTTCCTCCATCCAAAGTTCTTGTTGCTAGAAATGAGCACAATAGGGCAGAACACCCTTCTCAAAGGACCCGTATGTGTGTCAAATCATCCCAGAAATCAGTCTGCTTAGTAATTTCCCCACGCCCAGGACTGGATGCCTTTTACTGACTTCATAAATGACCGCCCACATTGACTTAAACCTCCAGACTTGCACAATGCCTTCTGGAAAGACACCTTACAATCTGATATGATGCCCTCACCCATTCCTGTAACAACTTATTTACTGGACCCTGCTGCACAATAATTGTTGACCAGTTCTGCAGCCTTTAGCTTTGTTTTGTTAAGTTCTGGTTTTTACATTGCATTATGCTGATGTTATGTACTGCTATCATGGGAAAAAAAAATAAAGATTCAATGAAAACACATTTTTAAAAAATGAAGCCTCCCCTCAAAAACCTAAACAGAAAAAAAAAAAAACCAAGAAAAGTTGTCTCAAATGAAATGAAACATGAATCGCATCACTTCTGGTTTGATATGCTGGCATGGTGAAGCCCTCTTGAGGTGTGGGGATGGTGCAAAATAGCCCACACACCCCAGTGTCAACTACTCCATTAGAGAAAGTGTGTACAAAAATAAATGCAAATGCTCACATGCATCATTGTGGGAGAAATGAAAATTGATGTAGAACTTGAGTGGAATAGACTTATGACTACGTATGTGCAAAACATACACCAACCATGAAAAATTTATGTATTTTTAAATTGTATATTTTAATTATTGTCATTCAACTTGCTTAGTTTATTGTTTTGGGGGGATGGGAGGGTATGGGAAGGGGGGATGAGATTTGAATTTGATTTATTTTTTATATTTGTTCTGATGTTTTGAAATTCTGTACGCCACCCCGATTGCCTAGCAGAGGGGTGGGATATAAATAAAAATTATTATTATTATTATTAACCAGCAATTAACTTTTTTTTTTTGGTCTATTCCTCCTGACGTTCTTGTCTTTCTGTAAATGTAACCCAAGAGCTGTCTCTGGAGCTCTGGTGATGGAAATATGTTCAGGCACAGTCATCATTTTTAAAGGCTTTCCCCCACAAAGTAAAACAATCTTGTGTTTCTATGGGGGGAAGCAGACGAGGGCATTCAGGACGCCCTGGGCCGGCACGCCGCAGGGCCGCAGCCTCCGCACCTCGGCGCACTGGCGGCGTCCCTGGAAGGAGCGCTAAATCAGCTTGTCTATTTCTATTTCTATTTTTGTCTGTGAATCCTAAATATAAATTCTGCCATTGCTATTGTTAATCTGTTACATAGATCTTCATTTGATGTTTCCAGGAGTCCTCTAATTTTTATACATCTTTCTCTGTGTATTAATTCATTTGTTAATTCTATTATTCCTTGTTGTTCTTTGGTTTGTTTCTTTTGATTTTTTTCCAAAATATGTTGTCTTATCTTTTATTCTCCTACTTCTGTCTGTGTATTTGATAAGTCCAGTGATATCTTCTATATTTCCCTCAAAAATTACCAAGTTCTTTTTTCAGGTCTTTTCTTATCTCTGTCCTTGTTTCCTTTATTTCTTCTCTTCGTTCTTGTCTAGTATCTTTTAATTCATCTTTCAGTTCTTGTCTTATTTCTTTCATTTCTGATTTCTGATCTATTTTTCTTATCTCTTCCAGAAGCGGCGCAGAGCTGCCAGTCTGCTTCCCCCCTTAGTCACGGCTGGTCTGGTTCTAGTTCAACTCCTAGTATGCCTTCCAAGTGTAACTGTATTTACTTTTTATTCACTCTCCATTTACCTCCCTCCAGCCGCCCTTCTCCATGTTTTTCTTTGCAGTTGGGCCTTTCTTTTTCAAATTCCAAATTCCAAAAAATTATCACAGCTTTCTTTCCCTCTTCTCTTTACCAGGTGTTTACCTCTCTGTTCCATTCTCCCTTTGCAGACATTAGAAAGCAAGTTGCTCTCTCCCTTCTATCAATTCTTCTTTTACTTTTATCTGTCTTTGATGTTGCACCTTATTCTTCAAGAACTGAATCCTATCTTGCCTTTCTTTTATTCTTAGCTTTCTGTGCCCACATTTCCAGCCTTTTCCACCCTTACTCCATCTCTTTTACTGCCTTTTGACCTTAGTTACTACTCTTTATGACCTCTTTATGATGATTTTCCATGTATGGCTCATGATGAAAAATTCAGATCTGCTGGATTGATGAGCAGATTTATATGCACTTGTGTCCCTTTCAGAAGTTTGTAATCCAATTTACAACTTAAAATTGTACAAAAAAACCAACAACATTGTATTGGGGAAAATGTTCATAGAATTGTGCCAGCTAAAGAAAGTACATTCAGAATGTATATATTGGAGGGAAAAACTCAGTAAAATGTTTAGAAACATATGTATATTCCAAAAATGTATCTTTATATATCTTGATTTCTTAATTTTGTGCACTGATGTGAATGTGGGTTTGAAACAAACTATGGAGAAATGAGAAATCAGTTAAACAGGAGTTTATTAATGTACACATCCCTAACAGAATACTTGCCCAATCTCATGTGGTGAAGCCAAGCTGAAAGTAAGGGACGTTTTTGCTGGCCTTTAAAAAGAGAGAGAGAGCTAAAGATAGAGAGCCAGTGTGGTGTAGTGGTTTCAGCATTGAGCATTGAGACTCTGGAGACCAGGGTTTGAATCTCAGCTCAGCCCACTGGGTGACCTTGGGCATGTCACATTCTCTTAGCCTTAGAGGATGACAATGGTAAACTTCTTCTACAGAGACTGGCCAAGAAACCTCCATGATTGATTTACTTTTGGGTTGCCATAAGTCAGAAACAACTTGAAGGCACACAACAACAACATAGATAGATAGAGATGGGGTGTGGAGCCTGGTGTGTGATGCTAGCTGCAGAGACAAATAGGTTTAGCCAAAGGGGTTTATGCCTGCACCACCTTGGACCCTCTCGTCTATGTAGATTATTGCATTCATTTTAAAGTGACTTATCCACAGTGTGATAGTCACATTTAAATTTAAAACTGAGTGTTATCACACACACTCGCAGCCAGGCGAATGCAACCTGTATGCAGCTTGGAGCCCAGCCATGCTTATCCAGAGGCTTTTCAAAAATGGGAGCTTGCCATTTTTGAAAAGCTGCTAGATAAACATGGTTGGGGGCTGGGCTGCATATGGGTTGCACTCGCCCAGCTGCAGCTGAGTGTGATAACACCCGGTTTTACATTTAAACATGACTTTATCCCATCTGGGATAAGTCACTTTACAATGAATGCGATAATCTCCTTTGTCATTGCTCATCCCACATACCCTTCAATGTCTTCATGCACTGCAGACATTTGTTGGTTGGATCTGGGTTAGAATTTTGCCCCCCCCCCAACCTTCCAGGAGGCTTTGTGTCTAACCTGCATAAAAACAAGTATGGAATAGGGGCAATTTGCTTTGGGTGGTTTAATTAAATAGATGGTCACTGACAGGTAGATGACAGGGAATTCAAGGAGCAGGGATTGTGAGCACCCCTGGACACCTATTTGCTGAAAGGAATGTCATGGGTTTAGCAGGGGAAAGGCTCCCTGGGAAGGTGTCCCTTTTTAAGGGCTGACTGTATGCACAAAGTGGACTAGCATTCAAAACTTGAGTGTTTTGCCCACAAGTATCTGAGGAGGAGGTCAGGTTGGGACTCCCTGCCTCAGCTGGAACCCACATTAGGCTCCTCCCCACTGCAGATCATTAAGGTTAAAACAGAATAGTTAAATAGTTAAGAAAGTGGTTCTTTAGTATCCCACTCTGGTTTATGGTCTCATTATTTCCAAACTGTTCAGCTATGTGAAAGCTAATTGTGTTTATTAGACCAATCTGGCTCAAGAAATTCATGATGATTCCTAGGTTGCATGGAGAGACACCCTCCCCCAACACGTCGGGAAGGGTTTTCTGTTGCGCCAGCCTCTCAAGGGAAGCCGACGCCTAATTGCCTGGGCAGGCAGGAAGTCCCGCCCTTCCTGGGCCACCCAGCCAATTGGGTTGGATCTCACGGGATCCAAGGCACACTGGCTAATCTCGCAAGACTTTAGCTCTCATGAGATTACCCATGAGATTTGAGGGCTATTTAGCCCTCAGCCGCCACATGGTGGCAGCCATTTTCTCTGCTACAGTCGAGTGGAGTGCTTGACTGCAGTGTTAGCTCCTGGCACGGGTGGGCGTTTTTGTGGCCTGGTTTAGGCTGAGCCCAGCACAGGAGTAGTGGAAGAGAAGCGTGGCCTGGGTCGGCTTCACCACTCCTCTCGTTGTAGGTGTAGGCCTGGGTGCAACCTAGTTAGCCAGTCGTCGTGCAGCCAGTGGTACCTGAGGCCTTGATATGCCTGGGACGGCACACCCCCCGGTGTGTTAGGACCGGGGGCGAGGCCTGAGCAGCCTGGGTGGCTTGCTTCTTGGAGCTGACCAGTCTTGCTTTAGGTCCCAGGCCAAAGGGGGCCCTAGGGACCGGGTGAATGGGCTGGGAGGGGTGCAGGGAGGGGTGCCCTCCATTTCCTTCGATGGGGGCCTAGGCCTCAGTGTTCACGGGGGGGGGCAGGCCAGCTCCTTAGCCCCAGTGTTCAAGTGGCTGGTGGTGGGCCTTGCTAAGCCCCCATTGTATTGCCAGTGGTTCTGGCCTTGGGATTTTTGGTGTCCCTGTGTGGGGACTGGAGGAGGCCCTGTGGCCTAGTGTTGCCACCTTGTGGTACAGGTGGTATTTCTTGAAGGGACATGTGCCATTGCTGCTGAATTGTTATTGGGGCTTTATTTACACTCCCCCTTCGGGAGAGGAGGTTCTTTTTCCTGGTGATGCTTCACACCAAGCTTTGAGCTCAGGTTTGTCTCATACTTCTAACTTGCTGGCTTCATGGCCCACCTCGGTATAGGCTCCAGGTGGGCAAGTTGGGCAGAGCTCTGGTGCTGAATGCTCCATCTCTGTGTTGGTAGGGGCACCCTCGATAACTTCTGGGCTCTCTCAGGTTTCTGACTCGAGGGTGCAGGCTGAGCAGTCTTTGGTTGCTACGGTAGGTGACTCAAGGGGAGTGGCATCTCTGGGAGCTTTGGGTTTGGCCAGGGTGGACAGAGCGGCCGAGTGTAACCCTTATGCTGTGATGTCCACTTCTCTTGGATCACACCTCCCCCTTACTACTAAGGAGAGAATATGGAAAGGGGAATACATTGACTTATTTTCCCTCACATTTCGTGATCCTGAGCCGAGGATCATGGTAAAAGATGGGGTTGTGTTCAGACTTCCAAAGGAATTCCAGGCTCACAAACGCCCGAAGCTTGAAAGAAATTTTGTAAACTGGATAATGGGCCTTACTATATATAGGGGAGTTACTGAAGAGAGAGAGCCCTCTAGGTCCCCTGATTTCTCCAAATACCAGGAGATAATGATCAAGGCATACACTAATTGCCACTTTAATTCAAGGGGGTCTGCTTGGCTTCAATATGATGAACAGTTTAGGATGAGGACTGCCTTAGACCACTCTCTGTCCTGGTGACATGTGCAGTCTGAGTGTTCGGCAGATGTTATGGTGGGGGCCTCCCCTTCGAGACGGTGTGACAATGGGTATGTGCCTATGGTTACTCAGCCGAGAGGACAGTATGCGAGGCCTACCACGGAGGAGAGAAAACAAACCGGACTATGCTGGGACTTCAATGCAGGTAAGTGCAGGAGGCAGCCTTGCAGGTTTGACCATAAATGTAACACCTGCGGTGGCAACCACCCTGAATCTCCTGTTTTAGAGGTAAGAAGTCTGGGACTGGGGCCCCCTCACAGCCATCACCAATGGGAGGAAAAGGCGCCAACACCAATTAAGTTGGAAGTGTTGGTTGCATGGTTGCGGATTTACCCCAATTGGGACTCCACACAGTATTTATTCAACGGGTTTTCACAAGGTTTTTGTATTACTTATTCTGGTTCTAGGGTTCACCGCTACGCACCTAATGCACGTTTGGTGAGGTATTTGCCGGGGATGGTGAGGGATAAGTTGGCCAAAGAACTAGCAGCAGGAAGGATTTCAGGGCCCCATAAACATCTTCCAATGCTAACATTGTGGTTGTCACCTCTGGGTGTTGTGCAGAAGAAGACACCAGGGGAGTATCGGTTAATTCACAACTTGTCATACCCAAAAGGTGAATCTGTGAATGATGCCATTGATCCTCAGTTAGCATTGGTGAAATACGCTTCCTTTGATTCAGCGGTCCAGATGTTCAGGGCATTAGGTAAGGGAGACCTACTGGCGAAATGTGATATAAAATCTGCCTTTAGGCTACTCCCTGTACACCCAGATGATTTTGATCTCTTGGGTTTTCAGTTTGAAGGGATGTATTATTTTGATAAAGCTATGCCAATGGGATGTTCCATTTCCTGCTCGGCTTTTGAGGCATTCAGCACCTTTTTGCATTGGTGTGCCATCAAGAGGTCAGGTAATCATGCAATTACCCATTATCTGGATGACTTTTTGTTTGCTGGGGCTGCTGGGACCACAAGGTGTGTGGACACACTGTCAGCATTTCAGGTTCTAATGACTGAAATGGGGGTTCCTTTGGCTGAGGAAAAGACAGAGGGCCCAGACACCCGTCTTACTTTCCTTGGAATTGAATTGGACACTGTCGCTGGTTTATCTCATGTCTCAGCCAACAAACTCGTGTCTATGAGGCTTCAGGTGAGGATGATGAGAGGTAAAACTAAAGCCACGCTACACAACTTTCAATCTTTCACAGGTTTGTTAAACTTTGCTTGTAAGGTTATAGTGCCATGACGGGCATTTTGTGCATGTTTATATAATGCCACAAGGGGGGGGGGGGGGTGTCGGCCTCGCATCACCACATTAGATTCTCTAGTGGGATACGGGAGGATTCGAAGATTTGGGAGTCATTTTTGGAACAATTTAATGGTATTTGATTTTGGAGGTCTGAAATGCTGCTGAGGGCAGACTTTCAGGTATACTCCGACGCTTCTGGTGCCCACAGTTTTGGGGTGTATTGTTAAGGTCAGTGAGCAGCCGAGGGTTGGCCTCAGTCTTGGGTTGACAACGGGTGGACCCGTGACCTCACTTTTCTGGAACTCTTCCCCATTGTGGTAGCAGTTCATTTGTGGCCAGATCAATTTGCAAATAAAATGGTGTGGTTTTGGTGTGATAACCAAGCAGTTGTCCATGTGGTGAACTCCCAGACCTCCAAATCTGCTAGGGTGATGGCATTGGTTAGGAATATGGTGGCACGATGTTTGAAGTTTAATGTTTTGTTCCAAGCTCACCATGTCTCTGGTTTACTAAATCCTTTGGCGGACGCCCTCTCGCGTTTTCAGTTTTGCGGGTTTCGTCAACTGGCTCCCAAGGCAGCAGCGCAACCACTGGAGAGTAGAAATTGACAGGGCAATTCTCCAGTCCGTTGCACCTTCGACACTCAAATCATATCAGCTCGCAATGCAAGCCTTTAGACACTTCTTGTCAGATGTCGGGGAGGTGGAGGTTTGGTCCCTCAAGGTGGAGGTTATACTCCATTTCACAGTCCATCTTAGGCAGTCTGGTTTATCCCCAGTTACCATTAGGGGAAGGTTGGCAGCCCTGGCATTTTATTCTAGAGCAGGAGGTTTCACTGACCCTACCGTCAACTTTAGGGTTTGCAGGGCTTTGGAGGGATGGTCTAGGGAGTCCCCTGTGGCTCGTGATAACCATTTTGCTAATAACGGGTTCAATTTTGTTTAAAATTTGGCAATCTTCCTGACAATGTGTTTCATGCCCGAAGAGGTGACTTTGTTTTGGGCGGCATTTTCATTGGCCTTTTTTGCTGCCATAAGAATTAGTGAAATTGTCTCTAGCTCCCGTTCTGATCAATCGGGCAGAGCACTTTCCTTTGCAGATGTCCAAATTTTGGAACAGCAGATTCAGCTATGCATCAGGCAGTGAAAGACCGATCAGTTAGCCAGGGGGTCAATCGGTAGTTTTGTCTAGGGCGCCTGAGGGTCACATTTGCCCTGTATTGGCATTGTCTGATTACCTCAGAGTTCAGCCAAACGTTTCTGGCTATTTGTTTCTGCATGTCTCTGGCCTTCTCCTGATGCAGTTTCAATTCAGAGTAGTATAGCAGGAGGCTTTGAGGCATGCCGGTTTGCCAGCGGCCCAATTCTCTTCCCATTCTTTTCCGATTGGGGCAGCGACTACTGCGGTAACCCATGGTTTAAGTGATGCTGTGATCCACCGAATTGGCCGTTGGCATTCCAGGGCTTTTAAGTCTTATGTTCGCACTTAGAGGAATCCCTGGTGATTTTGTTACAGATATCAGTTTTAAGCATTTACAGTTGTTTGTTGTTCTATCAAGCAGGTTTGGATCAGGGTGAAACATGGATCCTTGGTCACAGCCTCGTCTTTTGGGCCAAGCATCACATCCTTGTACATCGCTGAGATTTGAATATAGGACTAAAGGACATTGGTACTTTGCGTTGATTTGGACATAGAGGCATGCTGTGGAGAGCCTTTATCCCACGAATCATTGAATTGTTAGTGGCTTTTTCGCATCCCAGGATCCTTCTTGTACACTGGGAGAAAATGACTTAGGGCTAATAGTGGTTGTTCTCCAACTGTGCCCCTGACAAAAATTCAGTGTATGCAACCATAATTGGTTATTGTGATTGGCGAAATATAATTGCAACATTATAACAAGAAGATGTCAGCCACAGATGCTGGCGAAACATCAGGAATAAATTCTTCTAGAACATGGCCACATAGCCTGAAAAACCCATAAAAAACTATGGATGCTGGCCATGAAAGCCTTCAATTTCATCTTAAACTGGATTTATTTTATAGTATGAACCAGAGAGTTCTAGGTAAATGGTGGCACAGTGGTTAAATGCCTGTACTGCAGCCACACACTCATAGACCACAAGGTTGAGAGTTCAATACTAGCCAGGGCTCAGGCTAGACTCAGGCCTGCATCCTTCCGAGGTCACTAAAATGAGTACCCAACTGTTGGGGGGCAATGAGCTTACAGTTGTAAACCGCTTAGACATCCCATAGCGTGATATGAAGCGGTATATAAATGAAGCTGCTTTTGCT
Source organism: Phrynosoma blainvillii (assembly GCA_026167975.1). NCBI lineage: Eukaryota > Metazoa > Chordata > Lepidosauria > Squamata > Phrynosomatidae > Phrynosoma > Phrynosoma blainvillii. The sequence continues at coordinate 105,344,576 of JANUYF010000001.1, forward strand.
TTGCTTCGGGGGCCTGGAGGGAATTTTCCCAGAGGCTCGTAACCTGGGTTTTTCGCCCTCCCCGAGATTAATAATAATGATGATAATAATAATAATAATAATAATAATAATATCAATAATAATAATAAGAAAATTAATGGTGTGTGTTGATACATTAGCCTTACTGAATTTGTTATTGACAAAGGGATTTATCCTCGTGTTACAATGACTTGCTTTCTTTGTTACAACTTGGGGGCCAGGGTCTAGGTTGGTTGATGTTTAGTATTGTATTGCAATTTAGAGCGAGCAGGGACACCCCCCCGAGGGATGATTCGGTTAACTGAAAATTACAAATTGGGTGAATTAAATTTGATGATGGGTATACGTCATTAGGTTAATCAAATTTTATATGATGTCATCAAACAGTTTGATGATGTCATTAGTTCCTTACGTCATAAGATCATTTATGACATCATTTCCGGGGGGGAGAGATAATAATAATAATAATAATAATAATAATAATAATAATAATAAAATTTATTTATATCCTGCCCCTTTGAGATCAATTGGGGGGGCTAACAAGAATAAAATATACGTACAACTGTAAAATCTCATTCCCTCCCCCCCTTAAAAAGTTATAATTGTTGATGTGCATTTGATTTAAACAGATGATCTTGACACATGATGTGTTAGATGTAGTTTACTTTGATAACAGTGTCACTTATCTACACAGACACAAGTGTCAAGAATCAATTCTGGTATTTTGTAAAGATTGTTTGTTTAAAACTCTTTGAGACCCTGTACAGAAATAAAGTTGTGGCCAGTTATGACCCAAGAAAAAGGCATGCGGAGTCCTTTGTGCCAGTGCAAATTATTGTAGTTCCTTTTTGTGTTTCTTGTCTTCTGGGACTAATGTGACATGGGACTTGCATCAGTATTTTGCCAAGTCACCACCAGGCAGATATGCAAAAGGAAAAGGTATTATTAGATTATTCGATAGCAGCTTATTAGATAGCAACATAATGTTTATGGTGACAGGAAAGGAAATAATTTCAAGCCTTCACATTGCACATCTCAAAACATATGTTGTGGTCTGTTTCTTCTCTATAGGATCATAGAGTCATAGAATCATAGAATCGTAGAATTATGAAGTTGGAAGAGACCACCAAGGGTCATCCAGTCCAACCCCCTGCCATGCAGGAACTCCCAATTAAAGCATCCCTGACAGATGGCCATCCAGCCTCTGTTTAAAGACCTCCATAGAAGGAGACTCCACCACAGTCCAAAGGAGTGTGTTCCACTATCAAACAGCTCTTACTTTTAGGAAGTTCCTCCTAATGTTGAGGTGGAATCTCTTTTCCTGGAGCTTGCACCCATTGTTCCGGGTCGTTGTCTTTGGACGACCAGAAAACAAGCTTGTTCCCTCCTCAATATGACATCCCTTCAATATTTAAACCAGGCTATCATATCAGCTCTTAACCTTCTGTCCTGGATACAGCCAGCCTCAGTTCCCACACCTGCTAGGGATGGAAAGGGTGAGCTGCAAACACCAAGAAAATTCTGTGATAGGTTCACTTTAGGATTTCTGTAAGTTGGAAATAACTTGAAGGTATACAATAAAACAGATTCTGTTTTAACTGCTATGACAACATCCTGTGGAATTCTAGGATTTGGGGTGGGACATTTAGATTTTGAGGACAGAAATCTCTAGTAGCTCATCAAATTACAAAGGATCCTATAGGATGTTGCCATGACATTTGAAATGGAATCATAGTGCTATAACTGTGTTGTGTGAAAAAAACTAGGATCTTTTTTTCCTAATTGGCTTTAGAATATAACAGAATCAGCATTTCATTTGGAGAAATTAAAATAAACCTCGCAAACCCAAATAATAGATGGTCTATGGCCAGGTGTGCCATAAAGAGAAATCAGGATGCTGTCTGAGGATGTAAGTCATGTAATGTATTATTATATATCATTATCACTTGGATTTGTTGCAATCAGCACTAATAGTGGTTGTTCTCCAACTATGCCCCTGACAAAAATTCAGTGTATGCAACCATAATTGGTTATTGTGATTGGCGAAATATAATTGCAACATTATAACAAGAAGATGTCAGCCACAGATGCTGGTGAAACATCAGGAATAAACTTTTCTAGAACATGGCCACATAGCCCCCCAAAACCCCACAAAAAACTATGGATGATGGCCATGAAAGCCTTCAGTTTCACATTAAACTGGATTTATTTTATAGTATTCTAGGTAATAATTTCTAATTTGTAGTGATCACTGTTCCAGCCTTGTAATTTCTTCAGAAATATGTATATTTTCATTTCACAACATTTCTTTTCATGAAATCTCTAGCTTTTTCTCTGTCATTACTAGTATGTCTAACTAATTCTAATTGGATAATAAATGCAATTTAAAATCACCCAGTAGTCTTTGCTGGTATTAACATATCTACATTGTTTTCATCCTTTCTCCCCTCTCTACTTTCTTTCAGTGACATCTATTATCTCCTCTAACTTGAAATCCAAAGTGTACTAAAAATAATGTGGTGCCTTTATGGTAATGACAACAGAGCAGCAGTATCAGAAGAGACATTTTGAGTCACATGCCCAGCAACTCCAATTTCCTATGAGAGTAAAAAGAGAATAAAAATATGAGCACAGCATTCTGCATTGTGTTCTTGCCCACTGCAGCTTTCTTTTTTTAGACTTCACTGCAGCTCCTGGAAGAAGCTGTGTGACTTTCCCACCTCGTGTCCATTTATACATGTAAAAAAAAAAGACAGAAAATATACAGTAGGCAGAGTTATTGTCCTGTATCAGAAAAGAACATAAATTAAATCACAAAGTCATTAACCCAGAGGTCCATATTTGGTATAAAGGTGAAGAGGATATTATATTATTTTGCAGTTTTTATTCAGAGGTAAGGTTCTTTGTTTTGGCATATTCTAAACCAGGAATTTTGTACTAAAATGATTGGGGCAGCGCCGCATACTCCACTTCTAAGCCATTGTTAGCATTTTCAAATATATATGTAAAGAAAGAGAACAAAGAAAAGACAGGGCCTTTGCAGACTGCCAGAAATAGTGCAAATTGAGTCCACTTTAACTGCCCTGACTCAGTGCTAGGGAGTCATGGGAACTGTAGTTTATTGTGGCACCAGAGCTCTGTGACAGAGAAGGCTCAATGTCTCAGAAAAAAATACAGTCCCCATGATTCCCTAGCACTGAGCCAGGGCAGTTAAAGTGGACTCAATTTGCACTATTTCTGGCAGTCTGCAAAGGCCCTAAGAAAGTGGGAATGAAATATGAGGCGGTATCGTAAAGTTTTAATTATCACCTTTAAAAAAATTGATAGAAAGTTTGTTTTGATTTGTAGTTGTTAACTTATCTCTCTGTAGTCACCATCCAGATTTACACATTTTCCCAGTGTTTCTTGTCCCTTCGAATACCGTTATTGTAGAAATCTGTAGATTGCACCTTAAACTACTCTTCCACTTCATGAATGACGCCATCTGTATTGTCAAATCAGTGACTCTGCAACAGATTTTTCATTTTTGAGAAGAGAAAAAGTCACTTGGTGATGATGACTCTGACAAAATTTCATCAATATACCATAATAACTTCCAGGTGATAATTATTACTGTATGATACTCCCTTGTACATAGAATATGAATATTTGCTAGTCATACTGAGTTAAGATGAACATGGAGTTTTGAAAATTACTTGGTGTCAATGTCCATAGAATACACATGAATGTGTGTCTGAAACAGCAAGATGTTCTGACCACTAGATGATTAATCATTGTCTTTCAGCCTTCGAATATTGAACCTTTTACTTTCAGAAGAGATACAGGATACAGCCATGCTGACCATATTTTCAGAGATGATAAAATGTTTTTTAAAGATCAGAAGAGTGATGTGCAATATGCTGGCACAAAAGTGACTCCCACAAATGTCTGTTGGACTTGTAAACAGATACAATATAAGATATATTGACTGAACTGTCCAAGGTCAGGCAGAAAAATCTAAACTTGGGCTTCCCTGGATGACATGTTTTGTGCAGGTGCCTTTGGGCTACATTACATAGTTTCATGGCTTCCAATAGACTCCATATTTAGGATACAGCTTGTGCGCGATCATGTAGAACTGACCAGCCCTTTGAAGTGAATGAGAAAGATTGTTTAGGCAAGGATTATGTCTGCTTTTTTGGAAATACATGGAGTCTGGTGTTGGGGAAGATACAGGACCAGCCCCACAATGAGGTTAAGCAAGGCACCAAATCTATAGTTTTGTGGAAGGGCAGAATATTGTTGTTCTTTTCCTTTGAAATTACAAGTTGAGTTTCCCTTATGCAGAATTCTGAAATTTGGAATACTCCAAAATTATCCACATGGGTGACTGAGATAGTGACACCTTTGCTTTCTGATGGTTCAGTGTTCACAGATTTTGTTTCATGCACAAAATTATTAAAAAATATTGTATATAAAATTACCTTCAGGCTATCTAGATCCAGGCTAAACATGAGTCAGCAATGCAGTTCTAGACTGCATCAACAGGACTATGGTTTCTAGACTGAGGGAAGTTGTTGTTGTTGTCATTTACCCTCAAGTCATTTCCAATTTATGGTGACCTTACAACAAACACCTATCGTGGGGGTTTCTTGGCAAGATTTGTTCAGAGGATGTTTGTCATTGCCTTCCTCTGAGGCTGAGAGAATGTCACTTACCTAAGGTCACCCAGTGGGTTTCATGGCCAAGGTGGGAATTGAACCCAGGATATCCAGATTCATAGTCCAGCACTTAATCATTGATGCCACACTGGTTCCCACTCTATTCTGCTTTGGTCAGACCAGACCTGGAATATTGTGTCCATTTCTGGTCACCACAAATCAAGATGATCATGGCCAGAGTAGGGTAACCAAATTGATGAAAGGTCTGGAAACCATGAGAAGTGGCTTAGGGAACTGTGTATGTTTAGTCAGGGGAAAAGAAGGTTAAGAGGTGATGTGATAGCCTTGTTTAAATATTTGAAGGGATGTCATATTGAGGCTGGAGTAAGCTTGTTTTTGCTGCTCCAGAGACAAGGACTTGGAGGAATGGATTCAAGCTACAAGGAAAGAGATGCCACCAAAACATTAGGAAGAATGTCCTGACAGTAAGAGTTGTTCAACAGTGGAACACAATCCTTTGGAGATGGTGGAGTTTCCTTCTTTGGAGATTTTTATATACGGCAAGAATTATTTATGCCTCTAAATGGAAAGAGAAAACAACACTGGAGATAAAAGACTGGTTATTGAAAGTATATGATTTCACAAGGAAACAGCTTTAAAAAGAAACTTTTTAAAAGAAGTTTTAAAAGAAAAAAAGACTGCCAGAAATAATGCAAATTGAGTCCACTTTTAGGGTTAGGGTTAGGGTTAGGAAATCATGGGAACTGTAGTTTATTGTGGCACCAGAGCTCTCTGACAGAGAAGGCTCAATGTCTCAGAAAAAAATACAATTCCCATGATTCCCTAGCACTAACCCTAACCCTTAAAGTGGACTCAATTTGCATTATTTCTGGCAGTCTGCAACCCCCCCCCCCATAGTTTAAGAAAACACATAAGCAGAATACTTGGTGTGGCATAGGACTGCCAGAATAAGAGAAAGTGAGAAGTCCCTGTTACAAAATTGGTGGTAGTGGTGGGATAGTAAAACCCATTGTGCTGTCACTTGAAGAAAAGGGTTGAGTCAGTGGGATTCACCGTGACAATAACAAGTCCCAAAAGTAAAAAAAGGAGTTCAAACCCATTCCTAATTGTACGCAACTTTTGAAATTATTTTGTCTTTGATTAAATAATTCTTTAATTAAATAATTAACGATTAGCCACTTTTTTTAAAAAAAAATGCCCGCTTTAAACTGAATTGATAAGCTACCCCTGGTGATAAGTGTCACATTCACTGTGGCACCTAAAAATTAGTTACATTGCAAAAGTTATAGTTATCCCTCATCAAGTTTCAATTAAATGTTACTTAATTATGCCTTGTTATTACGAAAAAGAAAGAAAGAAAGAAAGAAGAGAAGAGAAAAAGAATTAATTCCAAGAAATTGTTATAGGTAATAGTTTCTACCTCCAAGTTAATCTGAAGTTATCATCTATGGGTGGCAAATTGTCTCAATTACAATTTTAACCAATCAATCAGTTTGCCTCAGCAAAACACAAAATAGAAGTTCAGTTCATGTAAAGTGTATCCCAATCAAAGTAGGACAGACTTCATTCAGAAGGACAGAAAGTATTTCTCCACCCCCCCCCAAAAAAATCAGATCACCCAAGAGATTTCCTTCACCCTAGTCATACTGTTTATACTAAATAGTTGTCTAGAAACAATGTCTGAAATTCAGTCTAATTTCTGTTAAACCTGTTTCAGGTTTGTGTGTGTGTGTGTGTGTATTTTAAGTTGAATCTTAGGTCGAATGCAAATGTGAATATAGATTTATCTGGCATGCATAATTTGTAGTCTGTGTGGAACTGACTCATCTGTCTTCTGTATCTGTGCTCTTGTGATGAGCTCTCCTGCTAAGAGTGACCTATTCATCCTTCAAATAAACAGCCCAGAGAGGAAGCAAAACAAAATGTACAGATACAAAGAAAGGACAACATATTGTTCCTGATGTGATTTCCTTGCCCCTTTTCTGTCAACAGGATTTAGAAGCTTCTATTTAAAAAGAAAGAAGCACACATAAAAATTCAGGTGCTATGGATAGACCGTTCGTTTGATCCCATCTAGCTCAGAATTCAGGCAATATCTCAATTCAAGAGTATTAAGAAGAGATCCCCCCAAACTGCAGTACAAATTACATATCAAATGAAGAAATAAATTCAATCCAATATTGATTGGAGGCAATAATATTACTATACAATGAGTATTCATTTAGTATTTATATTTTTCAAAAACAATGTCTTCCCCATTGTGATACCTTAGTGCCTATAAGGATCTTACAAATTATTATTATTTTTTTAAAAAATTAAAATCTGAACAATATTTTCAGAAGCAATGCAAAGTTAAGGACTAGAATCTACCCATGTGTTGTGTTTAATTTTCCCACATAGGCCTAGAAGTATTCTGGGTAACTCTTAAAAATGTAAGAAAAATAATTAAAGAAAGGGCTGTGACACTGCCTACTACAGTTGAGGATGGTTTAGGACAGCATAGAAACTAGGGTGAGTGTAGGAGAAGTGTGTGTGTGTGAAAGAGAGAGAATGCCGAAGAGAGAGATTCTTGTTATGTGATTTGGGTGGCAGAGAGAAAGAGGGAGAGAAATGCATTAAGAGGCATATTGGCTGACGGGGAATGGAAAAGGAGGGGAAACACCAAGCTGGCAGAAGGGAAATGACTGGTGTGACAGTTAATTCAACAGAAATTAATGTGCATAATGAATATGTAGGAAAGTGACTAGGGATGAGATATTAATTAAATTAATTTTAGTGGGATTTGAGGGAAAACTAATTACCTTGCTCTCTCTGAAATGGGTAGTAAATATATGTGCATTTCAGGGGGATCCGTATGTGTCAAATATGTGGTTTTGTACTTCTAATTTAGAGCCCAACACTCCCTTTTATTCACTTTTTCCAGTATATCATTTATTTCGTCACTTCAGCACTTTACCTTTTGTAAAGTGTTTGTTTTCTGTCTGGCCTCACCCACCACACCAGCCCTTTCATGCATGAACAGCTCCTATGGCAGCTATTTTGTTCCAGTGCTCACACCATTTTCTCCTAATGTGGCCATAGAGCCAAAATGTTTAGGCACCCTTGTCTAAGATCTTTCCTGTATTGAAACAATTTTGTCTAGACAGCCCTCTTTTTATAGTATACTGATCTAGTGCATCCTCCTGGGGGGACTCAGATAAAATGTCACAGATTCTTAACACTGTACTGCTTTAATTGTCCTTATGTTTATTCCCATATGCTAACTTGTTCTCAGGAGATCATAGCAGCCAGCTATAGGAACTTGAATGGACTCTAAATTCATGCTTAATAATAATCTTTGCAAATAAATGCTAGTGAATGAGTAATATGACCAATGAGATTTCCTGCATTGACATGGGGTTGGATTAGATTACTCATGAAGCCCTTCCAATTCTAGAATTCTATGATTCAGCATACCAAATGCTGAAGACAGTCCACAATTGACTCCAATCCACAATAGATTGACTTTTGTAAAAGGAAGTCTTGGGAATAAATTTTGTTGTGCTTTTAATTCAACTCCTTTCTAAAAGGAAACTTATCTCTCTCTGTTAATTTTTACGAAAATAGCATCCTGGTGTTTAACCATTACAACAGACTAACCTCATGGACCATTCTGTTTCCACCACAGCTGCTGGTTTCTTCATAGACTGATACAATGTGCAGAGAAGAGGAGAGAAAATCTCCCACTGTGAAAATGGGCACACCTAAACTGCAGTCTATTTTATATCCACTTGCCTCAGTAATCCCTATTGAGCTCAATAAGAATTTCTTATGTGTTAAAAATTGATATATAATTTCTCTCTGTTATAATCCTGTTTTGAGCCCCCACTTTATAGGATAATTTTTTATCCTAATTAAGTTGCCAGTTAAGTCACAATACTGCCTTAGTTTTGAGGGAAGCAACCTCAGCATGTTCCACAATGATCCATCTATAGAAGCCAACCTTCGAATTTTAGCTTTATTTATGATTAAGTAAAGGGTCCATTGATATTAATTTAATTTCAGTACTAAAATAATATCTGTACAGTGGTAGATAAGTGAATTTATAATCCAAGAATTTGATAGAATAATCCAATGGATAGCTAGGTGCTATAGTGGTAGAAAATACTTATGCCATATCCAAATACACTCTATTCAACTAATAGTCAATATTTTGGTTATCTAATCTATTAATTCATAGATTTACAAAGAAAATGAATACAGGGATCTAGTTATAATAGTTTTTAGACAAACACC